>JAFBJT010002185.1:13594-32385 GCA_016785325.1 Chascanopsetta lugubris
GTAAATACGAGATACAGATCTTATATCTCATTTAACTGAGTGACAGATGCCTGCACAGTGTTTACATACTAATATCAATGCCATTCTAATTTTTAAGAAACATCAATATTTTCCAGTGTCAGGGATAAAGTCATACATTATCCCTGTTGAACCCTTTGTTTACTTTAATTACTTTCCAGTAACAAGTGAATGTCATAAATGTCGAAATCACCACCATAAACTGCAACCGTCAAAATAAAGCGTTTTCATTAATGTACCAAGCAATTGAAAAAGAATCTGAAATTATTTTTAGACAAAATGAATGCAATACACTTCTGTAGTTCTGTGACCTTAAAGGTGCACTGTGTACGACACATACTGACATTTACGTGAATTTATAATCACCTAAATGCTTTATTTTTCCCCCATTACCCTTAAAGGTGGATTGTGTAAGATTTGGTGACCTCAAGAGGTGAAGTTGTATATTGTATCCATTACCTCACCCTCACCTTTCTGAGCATACAGGAGAACCTATGGTTGACTTCAGTTGTCATTAAAACTCAAAACAGGTTCAGAATGTCCACTTTTACTTATGTAAAAACATGGGGGCCTCCATAGAGAGGAACCCCTCTGCATGTCAATATACATTACTGGGATCATTTCAGGGTAATGGGGGAAAAAAAACATTCACGTGATTATAAATTCATGTCATGTCAGTATGTAATTGTTTTGTAATATTTTTTCATAGAAGTAACAAAAATCTTACACAATACAGCTTTACATGAGCCCATTAATATATATTTACACGAGGAGGGGGTCCTCTCTACAGGGGCCATCATGTTTTTACAGTAGTAAAAGTGGACGCAAGAAACTATTTTAAGTTTTAAGGACAACTTATTTTATGAAAGGAGACTGGCAAGCAAGGTGAAGTGAAGTAACATTGCTTCAAATGTGTAGGACAACCAGGGTTAGGGTAACCAGGATGCAAGGACAAGACAACTAATGTTGCTTGGCGAAAATGTGAGACATCCAATTGGAAGGAAGTCGACTAACAGTGACTCTATGTGTGTGTGTGTGTGTGTGTGTATGTGTGTGTGTGTGTGTGTGCGTGTGTTTACATCCATAATTGTGAATTGTGTATTAGTGTTTCAGCTTTCAGCAGGAGTGTGCAGATATGAGAATATCTCCCTTTGTTGGGCTCCCAGCGGGGCCCTCCTCATCATACTGCTCTACTTAGCATTAGCTGAGCGAGCAGCATGCCCGCCACTGTGCCAGTGCCAGTGAGTCAGGGTATTAAGCTGCATGATAAAGCCCGAGATGCCCAAGGCCACGCTCAACTCCCACTGACACGTCTTACTGCGGGCGACTTATCTGCCTTCAATTACACATCAGCAGCTTTCTTCCTTCGTATGTACCTCGCTGCTCTGCACCACTTTTTCATGGTACACATCAGAGCCAGGGGCCATCGGGAAACATTTGGGAAGAGCTTCCATGCCACAGAGCTGAGGCAGAGCTCTTCTGCCTCAAGTCAGTCTGAGGTGCTCATGTTTTGTATTAGCTTTTTGTGACTATCCATCTCCATTTTGTGATCATGCAAATGCTCACACTGCAGATTCACACATTCACCCAGTTGCACACGTACAGATGGATCAAGCACAATAGGAAGTTAAAATATATCAATTACCATTGGGGATCAGTAATGATACGTAAAAATGTTGACTACAAAGAGTAACCTCGGGGCACCACCCTGTTACCAGGGACCATTAACCAAATCGACCGTTAAAACTACAGTCTCAAAATAGTTCAGAAGGTTGAAATTCGAGCACTGACTGTGGGCGTTCCAGCTGTTGTTACAAATACAAACGCAATAAGCATAGACTATGACACGTTAAAATTATAACAGGGTTTATTAACAAAGCAATATTATAACAACATCACTTTGAAACATGGAGTGTGTGTGTGTGTGTGTGTGTGTGTGTGTGTGGGTGTGTGTGTGTGTGTGAGAGGGTAAGGGGTAGAGAGAGAGAGATTGGGGTGGTGTCACGTGAGTAATGTAACCTTGGAAACCAAAATGGCGGGGGAGCGGCGTCCCTCCCTCACCAGAACCAAGATGGCGGTACATTAACCGAGGTTAGCAGAAGAGAATGGATAGAGGATAAGAAATAGCAGGAAAGAGGATCCTAAGATCTTAACCTATCCTCATACAACCTGGAGACTGGCGGACTTGGGTCCGTCAAATCTCTCCGTAAACACTATGTTCACTAACTACGAGTCCAAAATACACACGTTCTGACAGGGATACTATTCCTCTGCCCAGAGATGCGCCCCTTACTGTGAGTTGCTCCTATCCCTAAGAGATGGGGATGAAGTATTTTGTGTCTCGAGCTGGTCTGTGTTGGAGATGCGGGCTCCCGTCTCGAACTGTTGGCGCCTTTGACGGTGTTCGTTCCTACGCGATGGCGGGTTTGGGTGTGTGGCACGTATTCCCATCCCTAAGGGTTAAGAATGTCAATCCACTTCGCCCTCTTCGCGGCTGGATGGCGGATTCTCCTCTGGCTCTTCGGCGATTGTACCGGGATGCGTCTCCGACCACGGCTTGGGGGGTGGGGGTAGGGGGGTTCAGTGTGCAGCTCTCGTAACTCCTGGCCTTTGGCGGAGGAGGATTCGTCCTTTCGGCACTCTGACTCCTACGACGGGGTTGTCTCTCGACGACGGCGGGGAAGCTCACTGCACGGAAAGGTATTATGGTCCGTTTACTCACGTAGGTGTGCGCAACCTCGCGGCTGATGGCGTTCAGCTCCTGACACGGTGTTATCAGCTTTAGCCCTGGACGTGAAAATTGGTGTAGATGATCTCGCGATGTTGGTTCCTTTTGCTAGAAAGATAGTTAAAAGGGTGGAAGTTGCTCCCCTACGGTGAAGACCGGGTAAAACCGGAAAGATAGTTAAAGATGGAGGGTCTGCGCTCGTAAGGCAATGCCCTGGTGTTAACCCTTGGGTAATCCAAAGATAGTCTTTGTCTGAATGGCGGACACGCACAGCTATTTTATGTAACTTGGATGATGGGATGGGTTTGCTTTGCTCAGACCCAATGCTTTGATCCTGCGGATTTGATAAGTTAGGATGCCATTTGTTGGCCCCTGTCCTGATCAAAAAGATGGGGTTTTGGAGGGAGAGTCATTTGTTGAGGGCCATAAACCTCAACTCAGGCTTTTCCCTTGTCCTTGTGGAACACATGACACGAAATCCCAACAAAAGACAGGAAGTGAACCAAAAAGGGGAAGTGATGTTGGGCCTATTCACACTAGGATAGTCTGGGGGACACTGGGAGATTGATTGGGAAAGAATTCAGAAAATAATTCATACCTCCATTTATTTTGGTTCACTTGCAAGGGAACTCTGGTGCAGTTCACTTACAGAGGGAAATGTAAAAGCACTATCCAGCAAACCATAGAGAGGAAGGGGAACCAAAAAGGGGAATTGATGTTCACACCAGGCTAGTTTGGGTTTGTTAAAATTTGACCAATTAGCGGTCGCAAAGAATATTGCTCTCAAAGAAAGCGATCTGTTCATCAAAATTACTTTGTAGCAGAAGATTATATTTTTCGTAGTCAATATGTTTAATTCATTCTCTGTCTGTCATTTCTTCTGGGAAAATTGCTTAGAAACTAAAACTTTTAAAACAGCCAAGTTTGACTGTTAGGGTATGGCTGTAGAGTCCTAATGACATTCACTTGTACTCACAAACATTTGTAGATTGCATCTACATACATATGTACAGTGCTCTCTCTACATCTGTGTGTTCAGTATCTTGTCCAAGAAGGTGGAATGAGATATAAACATTCAAGTATATCTTGGTGACTTATATCTATGAGCAAGATTGATTGTTGCTCAGCTGACAGACATTCTAGTTTTAATGAAAAAAATTTATACGTGCCCAGAACCAAAATAACTGTGTATATGGTGTTATGGTGGCACTTCTTTTTACAAGTTTACATTTTGACACATTTTACATGTAGATGTAGCTGTACATTATCTCAGTAAAGGACAGCAAGTACTGAAAATGTGTTTAAAGGTGCAGTGTGCAAGACACCGAGAGGTGAAATTGCATGTTGTATCCATCAACTCACCCTCCTGAACATGCAGGAGAACCTATGGTAGACTTTAGTTGTCATTAAAACTCAAAGTATGTTTAGTATGTCCTCTCAGGGCGGCCCCCGTAGAGCGGACCCGCCCCACATGTAAGTAAACATTAATGGGCTTATTTAAGGGTAACGGAAAATAATAATACATTATGGTGATTGTGAAAATATCAGTATGGCACCTTTAATGTTAAAGTTTACATTGAAATAAAACAATGACCCGGCCCCATCGTAAAGGGAGCTTTTCCTCTTTTCCTTTACGGTGTTTGGAAAATCTTTTAAAAAGTGCTTCGAGTGGATGCACAGTGTGAATGCTTGTGTGACCGGAATGAAATGCCACCTGCTGAAAGTGCACATCACAGTGACACAGTGCTGGGTCTGTCGTGAGATAGCATTAGCTATTTGAAGCAAATACATTTACATAACTAGCCCTTTGTGCTGTTAATCGCAGGGTATGTTGCAGACACCACCACAGAGGCACTCTGTTTCATCGCTGAAACTTTATTTCACCGTTGAGACTAAATTAATGCTATGATGATAATATACAGTTTCTCATATTGTTTGTTTGCATGAGGAGAAGGCGCAACAATTAAAGGTGCAGTGTATAAACTGTTGGTGATTTTTGTCACTTCAAAAAATTCTAGATGTCACCAAATCTTACACAATGCACCTTTAATTTCCCATGCAGTCGTCCATTACCCCCTCAAAAAGAACCCAACCGCCAATGGTCCATCCTTATTATGAAATCAAATGAACATGTTCATTGAACCATAGAGTTATGCGCACATTTGCAACATTAACTGCCTGTTCATCTATTTATTTATTCATTGCCAAGTGGTTCAAATCCCTTCCGCCTCAGCTGTTTGAACCCTCTCTTGTTGCTTTCAATCATCTGTGATGTTGAACCCACAGCTGCCGATCTTGGTATCGTCCGTGGTCAGTCTGTATTTCCTGGAATGGACGGACGTGTTCATGCCAGTGAAGTCAGGTTTCACCTGCAACGACCGGAGCCTGAGTCTGCCCTACATCGACCCCCACCATGAGGTCATCCCCCTGCTGATGTTGCTCAGTTTGGCTTTCGCTGGACCCGCCATCACGGTAAGAGTTAATGATGAAACACAACACAACAAGACAGAAACATTCTCTTGTGTCTTATTTAAAGGTGCAGAGTGTAAGATTTTGGTCATTTTTGTCACTTCTAATAATATTACAAAACAATTCCATACTGACATTTTCATGAATTTATAATCACATAAATGTTTTATTTTTTCTCTTACCCTTAAATGTGCTCATTAATGTATATTTACATGTGGAGCAGGATCCTCTCTATGGGGGGAGGCTGTCATGTTTTTAAAGTAGTAAAAGTGGAGATACTAAACATCTTTTGCACTTTGAACTGAAGTCTACCAGAGGTTCTCCTGCATGTTCAGAAGAGTGAGGTTGAGGTGATGGATACAACATGCAACTTCACCACTAGTTGACACCAAATCTTACACACTTGCACCTTTAAGTATTTCGGTGAAACGAACCTTTGTCTTTGAAAGAATCACAGCACAGATGCAGTGCTTTTTACATTGGATATAAAAATAAAAACATCCCAAACATTAAAAAAGAGAAACAAAAGATAACTCACGAACCCACTGCTTCATGTAAACAGATGTGTTGTTGTGTGCTGTGTCACCAGATCATGATCGGAGAGGCCATTCTGTTCTGCTGTCTGTCCCGGAGGAAGAGTGGCGCAGGGGCAGAGGCCAACATCAACGCTGCAGGCTGCAACTTCAACTCATTCATTCGCAGAGCCATCCGATTTGTCGGTACAGTGACTTTTGTTGATCTTCATATTCAATGTTCCTTTTATTTTGTCCATAAGCAAGTTTGCTTTGAGATGAAACTGGAACCATCGTTAACTTGAAATGTTCTAATAATTTTACAATAGAATTCTTAAGTTTTAAAGGTGCAGTGTGTAAGATATGGTGACATCTAGAGGTAAAGTTGCCTGTTATATCCATCACATCACCCTCACCCTTCTGAGCATGTAGGAGAACCTATTTTAGACTTCATTTGTAATTAAAGCTCAATAGATGTTTAGTACGTTCACTTTTACTACCGTAAAAACATAGCAGCCCCCGTATAGAGGAACCCCTCTTCATGTAAGTATACATTCATGGGCTCATTTTACTAATGGGAAAACAGTTATACATTAAGCTGATTATAAATGTATGAAAATGCCAGAATGTAATTGTTTAGTAATATTATTTTGCAAAAATGACCACAACCTTACTGACAGCAGCTTTAAGGTGCAGTGTGTAAGATCTCAGTCAGTTTTTGTCACTTCTATCTGTAGAAATAGAATTACAAAACAATTATATAGACATTTCTATGTTAAATGTAAAATCACCTGAATGCTTACTTTACAGCTAATGAAAAAAAAACATTTAGGTGATTATACATTCATAAAAATGTAAGCATGTAATTGTTTTGTAATATTCTTTAGAAATGACAAAAATGACCAAAATATTACACAATGCACCTTTAATGTAGCTACTCTCCAAACCATGCCATCTGGGAGAGATGCTCTCAAATGCTTCTGTGCACTACTCATTTTGAACATATTCCCCCGCCCCCGTCAGCAAATCAGAGTAGGAAGCGTAAGCCTGTCAAACAATAGGTAATCGTGTCATGATGCAGTCGCACAACGCAAGGCTCAGACCCAAATGCACAAGGAGGTAGTGATTTGCGGCAGAACGGGGTGTTTATTGTCAACTTACAAGGCGAGGTCTTACTGTCAGCGAGATGCAGGTACAAACAGCCAACACAGGAACAGACGGGCGAACAGACGAGACAGAGCCAGGCTTAACCGGTGAAAGGGAATCGGGAACAAAACAGGACCACGACTAGGCAGGAACGAGAGGTGAGGCTTAACAAGGTAATTAACAAGGATGCACAGGACATCGGGGAGGAGGCTTATAAAAAGGGAGATGAGGCGATTAGCGCCAGGTGTAGACAATCAGGGAATCAACGGGGCAGGACAGGACAGACAAAGTGCAGACAGGAGAACGAAGAACCCTTCACCAAATTCAAATCAGATTTAGCATTTAACACGGGACATGACAAATAGCATATCTGGTCCACAGATACATTGGGTGAACTGCTGGAATCCATTGTTTTGATTGTCTCACAGACTTGTAGGTGTCTGTCTCCTGGGTTGGTTGAGATATATTTGATACAATGTAATTAAAAGTTCTGGGGCTCATTTTAGCTCCAGCCTGAATCCTTGAACTCACATTTAGAAATGTACATAGAAGATTTTACAGCCCATAATCAACGTATGTGTGCATTGTCTTATATACAAATGTCCAAATTAAGGAATTCATTAAATGAATTGAATGAAAATGTGGTCTAGTCTCAAGCTGAGATAGTATAGAATATCACAGTATGCCAACACAAAAAAGTTTTTAATTATAAACAAATGACCAGCAGGTGGTGATGCCAATAAGAGAAATATTCCATTTGACACTTAATTATTTGCATTTTGATTAAAAACCAAAAAGTGCATCTTTGGGACAAACGTACATACATGTCATGTGTAGCAACCAATAACATAATAACTTATTAAGTTATTGGCGAAATGTTATTACATTAGTGGCTTTATTGCATTTAAGATGGAGAATAGTATCAAGTAATTGACAGGTATTACTTTATTGGCTATTATTACATTATTGGTTGCTCTTTTGTCCTCAATATAAGAAAATCCATATTTCATGTAGTCGGTGTCGCACTTACGTTTCATCATGGTCAATTAGCATATGAAAACAAACCTTGACATTTTCTTCTATCTGAGAATTGGCGGGTGTCAATTCGCATTACAGGGCATCTTAGCCACCTACTGTTAAGGAGTGTGCATAGACGGCACTCCGATGCATACGAAATTCTCTTCAAAATAAAAGCACAAGATGTTTTTCTTAACTTTTATTTTCCTCGTCAAAGGCCTGCGACCCAATGAAAACCAGTCTGCGACCCACCTTTGGGTTGCGACCTACCAGTTGAGAATCACTTTTTTAGACAGTAAGCGTCAACTGATAGAACTATCCCAAACATTTCAGTGGTTCTATTTCTGTCTTTATTTTAAATATGTAATATCAAATCCAATACCATTGAAAAGCATATTCATTGTGCCCCTGCATTAATTCCCCTCTCACAACACATCCTCCTTTGTCCTCAGGTGTCCATGCATTTGGTCTTTGTGCCACGGCCCTCATCACCGACATCCTTCAGCTGATGACAGGATACCCAACGCCCTATTTCCTAACTGTGTGTAAACCCAACTACACCACACTGAACGTCAGCTGTGAGCAGAACCCCTACATCATGGAGGATATCTGCTCAGGGGCCGACCCGGCGGCCATCAACCAGGGCAGGTAAGGGCTTTGATTGCTCAAATTCTTTGCCTTGTCATCTGAAAATACTTCCAGAATCAATGTCTTTTCATTGTCACTGAAATTGATGTTCTCTGTGATGCACTGGAATGATATAGGTTGCCTATGAAATCATAATATGTCCTCTGTTGTCTCTGTTAAGAGAGATACTGCAAAAGGTCAGCGAGCGCTACAGAATGCTTGTTGGAACAGTTGAGGACAACAATTAGCTTCTTTGAATATGATACTTGATTGCGGTGTAGCAGCAGGTTCATTTACATGCCCAGCATGACCACATCCGGTCTTCACTGTAGTTTAGTGTGGCCTGTGGTGTCAAGTATGATGCTAGAATAAATAGATTTAAATAGCCAAAATATGCTTTTATTTTGAACAGCTTCTGATTCTGTCAAGCTTGATGTTTACACAAGCACAGCCGCATTGGAGTGCTGCTATCAAAACCCTTGTGAATTCACAAAAGCTCAAGTCACAATCTAGAACACATAACAGATGGACTTTTGACCAAGGAGTTTTTCAAGGATTTAGTAGGGTAAGGATATCTCTGCTGTACTAGGAACTGGTTTCAGCCCTGACTTGATTCTACACAATTTATTATGAAATGAAAACATTCCAAGTGCAAACTCTGATGACCCTGACACACCCATGTAAGGAGATATGGACTACACAGTGACTTTAGTCCTTGGACTGAATCTAAATGAATACCCATGCTTGCAAAATGGGGCTTGGATCTTAAGCGCGTTATGAAACACTATAATCTCACTATGCGGAGGTATGTAATGGGGACATAAATCTGGTTATAGCTCTGGTTTTTATCCCCTGAATTTATGGCTAATTACACGAGAGGCTCTTTTATTGCCCGTATATGAATCTAAGCAAAGCTACTGTACAATAGATGATGCATGGAAAGGTCAGTGTTGACTTGATGTCCAATGGTACTTAGTGGATTGCACAGGATTGCACTCTATCTAGACCAGGGGTACTAAAATACAAAGGTCAGTCAGACCACATACGATAATACTGTAATATTCAAAACAAAATTTCCTTTTCATTCAAAACAACAAGAAAAATACGAGCTAAAATAAAATGTCATTTCCATTTTGACATAAATTAAGGTAAATAGCTGAATAAAACAATGTCATGAATTCAAAACAAATATATCAGGAGGGGGTTAAGAACACTTTTCTTTTTTAATATAAACACAAAGAACCGCAAGAAAGAAGGACAAATGTATTTCTGTCCCAAGGTGAATCAAGCATCTCATGAATTCCAAAACCCTCATACAGGCTCAAATCAAACCAAATGTCCCTTTCAGTTTCACAAAAGTATCAACACCTCCATACATTCAAAGTGTGTCAGTGTCAAACATTGCTGAATGAGAGAAATGGCATCTTGTGTCTCAAATGGTGTGATGGCCAGGGTGATGGAACAGAGTGTTCAAATAAGATCTTTTTCAACTGGCTGAATTTATGATAATGGTTTAATCAGTCTGCTAAAACTGCCTCTCTGATCATCAATGACACTGTGAAAAACATTGCTTAATGCTGGAGATGACCTGGATACTCCTGATTTCTTGGCTGAAAAGCCTCTGCCAGAGACTTCTGTCTCTGTGTCGGGGGTCTGGTTTGGGTTTGGGGGGTCTCCCCCCTCCTCTTCCTTCCTCAAGGGTGAGTTGCTTTAATATGTTTGTGTAAAGGTGGTGTTACCACAGTGGCGTATGGCTTTCTTGCACACATCACATGTGGCAGTGTCCCTATATCAGCTGCAGTGAATAAAGTCCACAGTTCTTCTCTTTCTCTCCGCCATCATTGGCTGCTCTCAGTGTTCTAACTCTCCGCTCTTCGGCAGAGCAGGGAGAGGGCAAAGCGTGCCAGAGTGAGCAGCAGAGAGCGCGAGAGAGAGAGAGAGAGGTGTGCTGTTTGCACAGATATACTTGAAGAGATGCTGTGCTCACATGAATTCTGACTGGAAATTTGATTAATTTGCTGGGCGTATAGAATAGAAACTGCAACAAAAGTATCGATCTCATGACGTTAGTGTTGATCCGATACCGATACTCACCTTGGTATTGATACTATCGATATTTATCGATCGATTAGCGCACACATGCTGACCCAACCAAAAGACCAGGGGAACCCAATCCCTACCGGTCCCGGTCCGTGGGTCATTTGGTCCCGGGCCACAAAGAAAAACATTAGTTTTTTTAATTGTATTTTTTTCATTTGTCTTCTGCTTGTCTCATCTTTGAAAAATGACCACCTCCGGCCGCGGCCCGCATCACTGGGGCTTCACTTTCATACATCAGCAGGCAACACAAGCAAGCCGTCGCAATCTTATTTTCACGTCATCATGTCATTTTTTTCTCCTCTCCATCGCTCTCTGTCTCACCAGCGGCTGAGAGTGCGGATCGATCCACGCACACAGACGCACGCACACAGACACACACGAGCTTGCTTGTCCATCCCCGTCCGTCCCCCGTGAACACCTCGCCAACAGTACCCCTGCCCAGTCCATGGAAAACTTTCCTGCATGAATCTGGTCCCTGGTACAAAAATGGTTGGGGGCCCCTGATCTACACCAAACTGTCCTTGAAAATATTAATCAAGCTGACCCAAATTGCAAACACCCATAGATTTTAGTCCTATAAGTATGGCTTAGACAATATACTCAGCAGCATTCGCTGTCGAAATAATCCAAAATGCTTACTTAAAAGGTTCAGTGTGTGAGATTTGGTGACATCTAGTGGTGAAGTTGCATATTGTCACCCCCACCCTTCTGAGCATGTAGGAGAACCTATGATAGACTGCAGTTGTCATTAAAACTCAAAAGATGTTTAGTACGTCCTCTCTGGGCTACTGTAAAAACATGGTGGCCTCTGTAGAGAGGACCTGCTCCTTTTGTAAATGTACAATAATGGGCTTATTTAAGGGTAATGGCAAAAAAAGTACATTTAGGTGATTATGCATTCATGAAAATGTCAGTTTGTAATTGTTTTGTAATATTTTTAGAGAAAAATTACCGAAATCACACTGCACCTTTAAAGACGACAGAAATGCGTTGGTTGGCAGCTTAAAGGTGCAGTTTGGGATTTTTAGTGCCATCTGGTGGTGAAGCTTAAGTATTACAACTAACTGCAAGTACTCCGGCTCAGCCCCTCCCTTTCTGAGCTACGGTGGCCCCACGACTTTAACAGCCTAACGCAATGACTGCCCGATGGCCTCAACAGCCTCAAGTAGCCACTCAGAAGAGACAAGTTCTTTTATATGAGTATATTTACAATATTAGTAACGTCTATAAACATCAATCGACACCCGATTTATCGTTGCAGCATCGCAGTATCTGCGTTCGTTTTTTTATGTTGATCGTGGTCTGATAGCTTAGCTTCTGTCAGTTAGCCACCGGGCTAACGTTTGCTACTATGCTACGCTGGGGATGTAGGCCTGAGATGGGGAAGCTACAGAGCTGCGCCGGGATAGATGATGTAGATACGGCCCATATCACAGCACCTCAACGCAAGCAACACAGGTTTGTTCATTCATCACTTTTAATATTTACTCTATTCCAAGTATTTCTGCATGATGTTACATGTATACACATGCAAGTTTGTTCCCTGAGTTTTTATCACATGTGTAAACTATTTTATTCATAGAGTGAATTAAATACATCATTATTCTTTTTGTCTTCTTCCAACCCCCATTTAGATGATTATTTTAATTCATTAGCACAGGTATATAATGCACTTGTAAAACCACAGTGACAATAAAGTCTTGAGTACAACATGTAAACCTGCTTGTTGTCAGTGTGTAGAATTAGTTCATTATAAGCAGTATCCTCTGTTGCAATTTAGTATTGTTTTTGTTGTACTTCTATATATGTTTGTGTATATATATTTTGATATATATATATATATATATGTGTGTGTGTGTGTATACATTCATATATATATATTATGCATCTACTAAAGCCTTATCTGTTTTACATGTGTCGTCATAGATGTATTTAGGAGATCAACCTTGAAGATCTGAGGGAGCTGACTAGTTGACTCCTGGAGAGGCAGCCATGTTGATTCAGGATGCACTAATGAAGCATCACGCCAGCATGGTGCCCAACCCTCTGCTGGAATGCCAGGAGTCCCACTTGTGGCAGTTGTAGGGGCACGTCCATGGAGGAGGCATCTGCAAACTTCATTATTATCACACCTCCCCCTATACTGCACTGACGAAGGTTTTTCACATGTTCAGCGACAGTACATGAGGACATCACTGTATTAGAGCATATTAGAGAGTCTGCGGATGACAACAGGGAGAACCATTATTCAGCTTATCTACTCATTTGTATTTTATTTACTGGTAACATGTCTCCATGGAAACCAACCTACTCATCCCCAGCTTCTGTGTCTGGAAACTTATATTGAAAATATATTTTTCTGTTGTCTTTACTGTCATTTACTGTGATTGTCATTTCATTTAATATCAGTTTTTCATTTCATGCACATGAATTATTGCTTGTCATTTGTCATTTCAACTGTTGTTCTACTAAATATCCATAAAGGGAAAAAAAGCTGTTATTATTTTGAAATCACTTCATAGATTTATTTATGAAATGACAGAGAAACATAGTAACAGAACAATGACGCACGTGAAGTCCCATCTCACCTCCAGCTCCATGGAATTGAGGTCCTGCTGAAAACACTTGTATTACTCATTAGTGATAATAATGATTATAAATTAGCATAAGATATATAATTAAATGTTACCTTTGCCGAAGACTGTGGGCTTTTGACCCTCTTCTGGACACTCATCTCTGTAAACATGAAAAGATTTTCAATAATAACATCACTCCAATGACAATATAACTAAAAACAACAGAAGACAACAATGTAAAGAAAAACAAAGAATGCGTGTAGGGTAAAGTAAATAACAAAGTAAATGAGGCTGAGTCTATACAGATTGGCTCTGAATAAAATATAAAATGATGAAATAACTGATGTTTTCTTATACTTACACTCATTACTCATTCTACTGTGGTAGGAAATGCGTTTCTGAGACTAAACATATCATTTATCATCATAATAGAGGCTAAAGAACAAATACAGTGCCCTTTAAATGGGCACATCAGGTCCCCTTTAAATTAGCTATTTAATGTTTTCTTACATCAGGAGCAGGTTCTCTCTACGGGGGCAGCCATGGTTTTACAGCAGCTCAGAGTGGACATACAAAACAGCTTTTTATTTTAACCAATAACTGAAGTCTACCATAGGTTCTCCTGCATGCTCGTAAGGGTGAGGTGATGGATACAACACTGCTAGATGTCACCAAATCTTACACACTGTACCTTTATATGTTTTGGTTGTTGGTCATTGTGTAGTCCATATGTTTTTTTTCAATAATAGATTCGTCATGCAGTTACAGTAGTGGTTTGTCTTTTTTTCATTCTATAAGTAGTTTTTAGGAAATCATACCCATGCACTGCCTGATGTTTTGATTTCTGTTAAAGGTGCAGCGTGTAAAACTTTGGTCATTTCTCTTCACCTCTATTGGTAAAACAAATATCACAAGACAATTTCATACTGACATTTTCATAATCACCTAAAGGAGTTTGTGTTCCCATTACCCATAAATGAGCCCATGAATCTATATTTACATGAGGAATGGGTCCTCTCACGGGCCACCATGTTTTTACAGGAGCCCAGAGTGGACGCACTAAACATCTTTTGCGTTTGAATGACAACTGAAGTCTACCATAGGTTCTCCTGCATGCTCAGAAGGTTGAGGGTGAGGTGACTGATACGACATGCAACTTCACCTCTAGATGTCACCAAATCTTACACATTGCACCTTTTTGTCATTGATATAGCACTGTGACATAATTTCATCTGATTTAGTTTGTTTTGTGTTTGTGTTTGTTGTCCGAGGTTAGTCTTAGATATCTGCCTAGGATCTGCGAAGGTTTGATGATGCCTGGACTGACCCGTGCATTTGGGACACATGGAGTTTTGTGGGTCTAAATATAACCTTACTGCTCCTGGCATAAACAGTCTTCTGCTCTCAGTGAGTCTGCTCCAGCTCGATTCTTGCTTTCCAGTACAAGAGAAATGGATTTGTGCACCTGGGGTATCACAAACATATTCAAACAGCAGATAGAGCCACATGGTCTCACTTATGAAAAGTACAGAAGGTCATAGAATGACAAAAATGCATTGTAGAATTATTATCATCTCTAAATATATTCCAATAGACTTCATGTCTGTCATGGTGAGGAAAGGGAGTCATGGAGTGAAAACACAGACTTTTATGGATAGCAGGGTTTTCAGGTTCTGTAATATGATGATTTAAATAATGTGGCAAACGATACACGTCTTATTCTGTATTGTTTAATTTGTAGTGTTCCAAATCAGAGAGAATAAGTCAATTTCACAAACAAGCAAATGTGGCAAATGTCACTTGGTCCATGAGAAGTTGACCTTTGTGGAAATCCACTATATTTATGTCACTCAGGTTGCTAATTTCTCATAATATTTGCTTTTATAAATTTCCTTTTCTTTTTCGGAGGGTAACGATTATTTTTGTAATCAATTTTTGATTAATTTCTTCGATTTGATTAAACGATTATTTTAATAGGTGGAAAGAAATTGTACAAATGTGAAAAGACATGTCGTGCGTGTGTTTGTGTGTGCGTACATGCGTGTGTGCATGTGTGCATACATGTATGTGCAGGCTCGTGTGCATCTTAACAGTGTTTGTGAATGAGTATGTTTTGTCAGTTCATTAACCTTGAACAGTTACAGCAAAACATGAATTAAAGATTTGATTATTCAATTCAGGGAATTTGTACTCAAACAATTTATATAATCGATTAGAGTCGATTAATAGATTTATTGTTTCAGCACTAGAACTTCTCTCTATATGGCCAGTATGAGTAAGATGAACACAAAGGAATGAATAAAAGGAAATAATATAATCTGATTACTGTTTCAAGACAGATTTTAAATTATTAAACCTATTTACAATAATAGTAAAAAGAGTGGACGTACTAAACATCTTTTGAGTTGTAATGACAAATTAAGTCTGCCATAGTTTCTCCTGCATGCTCAGAAGTGTGAGGGTGAGGTGATGGATTCAACATGCAACTTCGCCACAAGATGTCACCAAATCTTACACGCTGCACCTTTAAAGAAGCACAGCAATATCCACATATGCAAAGTCAGTACTGAGGGTGGGGGAGGTTGGAGGAGTGAGGAGGAGTTGTTAGAAGTAGGTCACTGGGATGGAGCTCAGTGGAAACTGGGCCACATGTTCACTTTCAGTATGTAGCACACAGTCAAGCTCCTGCTGCTTTGTATGCGTCTGTATGTTCTTCTGGTGTTTGGCCTGTGCCAACACACAAACATATCACTAACAATGTCACGTAAAAATATCGTTCTCATCAAATAAAAAAATACAAAAATTGGGGAGCTCTATCATTTTAAGAAAGAGATGAAGAGGATGAAAAGACCCATGTATAATTTGGTTCAGTCAGCCAACCTCGTGACTTCAAAGCGTATGCACATGCTGCTTGTTTGAGATTACTCATTATGCTGGTGTTTCTCCCCTTCCTGTTGACTCACATATGCAGATGCAAAGCATCGGCTGAGTCTATTTCTGTTTCATCTCTTGCAGAAAATCCTTCCCGTCGCAGCATGCAACCCTTGCATCCTTTGCAGCTGTGTATGTGTCGGTGAGTAATAACACTGAGCCTTGCCTTACCCTCCCATTAAAGGTGCGGTGTGTAAGAGTTCAGTCATCAGTGTCACTTCTATTGGTATAAAAGAATATTACAAAATATTTACATTCTGATATTTTCTTAATCACCTAAATGTATTTTTTCCCCGTTACCCTTAAAGGTGCAGTGTGTAAAATTTGGTGATCTCTAGAGGTGAAGTTGCATGTTGTATCCATCACCTCACCCTCACCCTTCTGAGTACCAATATCTTTTGCGTTTTAAGCATAACTGAAGTCTTCCATAGGTTCTTTTGCAGAAGGGTGAGGGTGAGGTGATGGACATTCAAGTTGAGCACTAGAGGTCACCAGATCTTACACTCTGCACCTTTAATTGTCTATTGATCCAACACAAGCCAAAGAGTTCTAATAAAGGGTTGAGGAGCCTGGGTCACACTGGCTGCAGAAGCGGTTCAGGACTGCAAGTTGGTCATATATAGGCACGCATTGGAAAAGTTGAGGTAGTCAGTGCCGACTGCGGCTCACTTGCTTCTCAGCAGCAGTGATTCTTAACTGGAGGGTCATGGCCCAAAAGTGGGTCGAAGACCTATTTTTATTGGGTCACAGGCTTTTGAATGGGAAAAATAGGTTTTTTTTAAACCCTATGCTTATATTTTGATTTTTTTATGCATCACAGTGTCATCTATTCACACTTCACAGTAGGTGATGATGATGCCCTGCAATGCTAATAAACACCTGCCATTTCACAGGTAGTAGAAAACCCCCAAAGTTTGTTTTCATGTGCTATAGTACAACACCAACTACAGGAAATATGGATTTTCTTATATTGAGGACAAAAGAGGACACATATGTACATTGTATTACGTTCTGTCCCTGAGATGCAGTTTTTGGTTTTGAAATAAAATACAGCTAAATGTATTTTACGTAACACACAGCCAAACTGCACTCACCATAATTCCCTCACACTTACACTGCCAGTTACAACTAAAAACAGAAAGGGGTTGAAATTTTGATTAATAAAGATCTTAAATATACTTATAAAGACTCTATTGCAGACCCTGAAGGCAGATCTATAATACTAAATTTGGTTGTTAATGACACAAACATATGCATTCCAAGTGTATATGGACCAAATGTTGATGACCCCTCTTTCTTCCACAGCTTGTTTTCATCACTCTCTAACCACTCTGATATGGCAATGATAGTGGAAGGGACTTCAACATCATTTATATCCCACAAATAGATAAACTCAGCACTGCAAGTTATTTACGTAAGTGGCAGTCAACTGATATATTGAAACAGTACCTGAGTGATTATGGCCTTTGCGATGCTTGGCGCTCTTATAACCCCACGCTTACAGAATACACCGACTTTTCATCAGTTCACCGCTCATACTCCCGCCTAGATTACTTCTTCACCAGCAGCACAATCATAAAGGATATCGCTGATACCCAGATGCACGACCATGCACCCGTCTCTCTCACTCTCACAAATAAAGCAACAATGCCACTAACCATGAACTGGAGACTCAACACATCATTACTTAAAGAAAAAGATTTCATGAGCTTTTTTAATAAAGAATGGGCATTTTTTTTCTAGAAACCAATGACTTGCCTGGTGTGTCACCTAGTCTTCTCTGGGAGACAGCAAAGGTAGTAATGCGAGGGAAAATGATTTCTTTCGCATCCTTAAAGAATAAAACGGAGAAAACGAATAAACAAACACTAGAGCAGAAAATAAAAACCCTGGACACTTCCTATGCTGCCTCTCAGGATGAACACTTATTAGGAGAGGTAAGTAAATTAAAACTTAATAATTAACAAAAAGACAAAATTCGATCTGCAGAGACTTCGTAGTATAGCAATAAATCAGGTAAATTCCTAGTTAATCAATTACGGGCAAACAAGGAGAGGTCAAGCATCACAGCTATCAAGGATCAAGCGGATAACATAACGCACACCCCGAAACAGGTGAATGAAGCCTTTAGAGATTTCTATGAAAACGTATACTCCTCACAGGGCGACCCTGATTCACAGGTAAATTCTGTCCTCAGTGACATAAACCCACCAAAACTAAGTGTAGAACAGATTAAGGCCATGGATGCCTCCATCACTATGGCAGAACTTGAGGAGGCTCTTCAACATATGCCCAGCGGGAAAGCCCCAGAACCAGATGGTTTCCCTGCTGAATTCTATCAAGTATTCTGGTCAACACTAGCGCCAATGTTCATCAGACTGGTAACAGAAATACAAACCACAGGCATAACACCACGTAACATGAATCACGCTACCATTACTCTCTTACTAAAACTTGACAAAGATCCCACACTAACTTCGAGCTACTGACCAATA
This sequence comes from Chascanopsetta lugubris, assembly GCA_016785325.1. Lineage (NCBI taxonomy): Eukaryota > Metazoa > Chordata > Actinopteri > Pleuronectiformes > Bothidae > Chascanopsetta > Chascanopsetta lugubris. The sequence goes on from JAFBJT010002185.1 coordinate 32,214, forward strand.
TCTCTAATCAATGCAGATCATTGATTAGAGATATCATTGATTAAAATCATCTGCAATGCCCTTGCTAGGAGACTGGACACAATGACTCCCTTCATTTTACACCCTGACCAGACAGGTTTCATTGAGGGAAGACAATCAGTCGACAATACACGCAGACTAATCAACATAATAG
>JAFBJT010002185.1:34302-51955 GCA_016785325.1 Chascanopsetta lugubris
AGTGGGCTGCGGACCCATTTTCTGTGGGTCGCCGGCCTTTGGGAAAAGAACATTGAGGGGAAAAAAAATCCTGTGCTTTTATTTTGAAGGGGATTTTTTTGTGTGCATGGGTCGCGGCCCGTCATTAAGAGCTAATGGTGGGTCCCGAAACCAGCCCAGTTGAGAACCACTGGTTTGTAGATTAAAATAATTTGAATCTTCAATTGAGAATGAATGAATGTTCATGTTAGTGAGGGGACTTTGCTCATGAATGAAGCACAAAAAAGACAAAAGTATATTTTTGGGGATATTTGAAAGATCCTTACACCACATAGGGTCCACTGGCCAACCGGAGCAGATAGAGAGCAGCACCGCCTATTCCCACAAAGATGAAGAAGAACTGGGGGATGAGCTGGAGGCAGACGTGGGGGGGGGGGGGGTCAGATGGAACAGGCATGATTAACAACTTCAGGTAAAATGTTTTGGAAATGTTCCAGGATGAAATTTCTGATTTGGTTGAGTAGCATCTGCACAGACGCCTGACTCCGCCCTCTGTGTGTGTGTGTGTGTGTGTGTGTGTGTGTGTTCGTGTGTTTATGTGTCGCAGAGTAATTGCGCCGCCGCTCAAAATGGGTGTTGCCATGTGAAATGTTTATGTTTCAATGTCCATCTCAAGTTCCGCTCAAACAATGGTAATAAACGGTGGGATTGTTAAAAAAACAGCTGCTTTGAAGAAGTGACTGAAATATGAAAGATGGAGAGAAGCTGGAAAACCTGAGAGGAAATACAGGAACCACTAAATGGCTTTCACTTAAGGCTGCTATACTCTCTCTCTCTCCCTCTCTCTCTCAGTGGAGTCTCATTGGAAGTTCCTCCCTGCAGAGTGTGTGTGTGTGTGTGTGTGTGTGTGTGTGTGTGTGTGTGTGTGTGTGTGTGTGTGAGACATTCTCCTGGGATGCCAAGTAGTTAAAACTCTGTTAATCTGTTCTCTTGTAAAAAAATAAATTTAAAAAAGTACTAAAACCCGTCTTAAATTGACCTCATTCCCAAAACGTTTCCAGATAATCAGAGTTGTGTCAATATATATTTGCGAGGTTTGTCAAAGTCACAGAGGAGTTTTGGAGAATTGTGTCTCTTCTAGTTTGACTGGATTTCAAACAAGTCTCTGGAGTAAAGATGAAATCCACATTGGATCAACACATTGACTAAGTTTACATTAAGGGAACGGATTTATTGAGTCTGGGAGATCAGTTGCACCATCAGTTGCATGGTCACAAAAATACTTTTTCATTTGAACCAACCTGCATTTATATTGATATAAGTGTACTATTTTATAATACTTGAATCTTGTGTATTGTTCTGCAGAATTAAAATGATTAAAGCAGGCAAAATGATTCCTTTTAGAATAAAATGCAATGATTGTGTGACTGTGGCAAATATACAATTATTAACAATATTAACAATAAAAAAAAAAAAAAATGTAGACACAAAAAAAGTCGGATTGAGTCCTGCTCAACCTTCTTAAACTTTACAATCATCACTCTGCATCGAAAAATAAATGAAGAGCATCAACAAAGACACAAACGTGAAGTGAGTAAAAGGTCAACTTACGCCGGGGCGTTTTTTCGCGTGATCTAGAGCTGCGCGAAATATCATCCTTCCACTGCAGCGATGAAATGATTGTATTGTGATGGAGTCGGTTTCGTTCAGGGACCTGTAGTGAACTGGCACAGGCTTCGCACTGCTGTGCACAGACGCAGGACTCGGACCTTTTGTTCCCTGCAGGGAGGGGGTGGGGGGGTGGGGGGGTGTAGAGTTGGAGGAGGGGGAGTGATTACTGTCACTGGTGCCACTTCTGCATCGTTTGTGGTGATTAGGTGGAACAACAGTTGATATATTTGGACTTTGACCTTTCATCCTCGTAAACGTGCATGAGGTCATCAGCTGAATTGTCCGGTGTCCTGCAGAGAAGACGGGCCTGTTCCTCCTCATGTCCTTCACTGAGACCGAGGACATCTCAGTCCTCAGGGGAGCTGAGCAGAGGAAACTGCCAAAAAAATAAAATAAATAAATATATAATAATAATAATAATAACACAAACACTGTGGCCTTTCAAAAACAACCCTGGAAGATGAACCTCTCAGCTGATGATTTCAACATCAGGAAAGATATCGGCGCTACGACAGCGTGTGGACAGACACGAGACAAACACTCGCTGCAGATGTTAACGATGCGTCCATCACCTCACCCGCACGCTTCTCAACATGCAGGAGAACCTGTGGTCCACTTCAGCTGTCCTTCAAACTCAGATGTTTAGTACGTCCACTTTTACCGCGGTAAAAAAAACATGGCGGCCCCCGTAGAGAGGACGCCCCCCCCCATGTAAATATACAGTAATGGGCCCCTTCAAGGGTAATGGAAAAAAGTCCAATATTTAGGCGATTATAAATCTCTGCTTTACAATATTGAATGCATTCATCCGAAGGCTCCCTCAGTCTGATGCGCTTCTTTGACTTTTTTCAGTTGCTGAAGGTTTAATGTCGCACAGGTCTGTTCCTCTGCAGCTTTAAGTGTGGAGATTTGAAAAATTAGACCGATACGTGAATGCAGCTGAATTATTTCAGAAAAGAAAAAGTCTGTCTCTCTATCTTTTTATCATTCTGTCACACACACACACACACACACACACACACAGACAGGTGACTTTCCTCCAACACCTGTACAGCACAGAGCCCGATACAGATCTTTTTCCGCCTTGTGGGATGAAAACACATCATTAGTTACTGTGATAAAACAGATCTGTCAGTAGTCAGCACAAATGACACTTAGCAGCATGATGATTGGCGCCTCTGCGACCACCTCTGGTGTGTGTGTGTGTGTGTGTGTGTGTGTGTGTGTGTGTTTGTCCATCAGTGTCTTTGACAGCAGCCCTGTGTGTTTGATCAGTCAGAGCAGAAGCAGGATGTTGAACAGTCTCCCAGCAGGGTGTTTATTGATGTGGGACAGCAGAGCGCACATAAACACACACGTACACACACATCTAGATCACACACACACACACACACACACACACACACACACACACACACACACACACACACATCAGGGTGCACACATACAAACAAGCTCATGTATGAAAAAAAAAAGGTTTGGTGACAATGTCTGTAGATTTATTTCCTTTAAGTCAGTAAAAAGTTGATGCAGATTGACATTAAATATGTACATTGTACGCACATACATGTGCACTGACACTTGAAAGGTGCAGTGTGTATGAATTCGGTCATTTTTGTAACATTGCAAAAATATTTTAAAATAATTACATAATGACATGTTCATTCATTCATATTCACCTAAATGTTTTTTTTTCATGTAGTATATTTTTTCCATTACCCTTAAAATGAGAACATTCATGTGTGTTTACATGAGGAGCAGGTCCTCTCCACGGGGGCCGCCATGTTTTTACAGTAGCCCAGAGTGGACATACGAAACATCTTTTGAGTTTTGATGACAACTGAAGTCGACCACAGGTTCTTCTACATGTTGAGAAGGGTGAGGGTGAGGTGATGTATACAAACATGCAACTTCACCACTAGACGTCACCAAATCTAACGCACTGCACCTTTAAGTGGATGTTGATTTTGTTTGCCAATGTACTTCCTTCATTTCTACATTATTCTTGTGAGGATCTTAGTGAGGGCTGATTGGATCTTTGCTTCATTCGAATACATCCAGTGTTCGACAGCACATGGTGCTTTTCCATCAACAGGGACTTTTCTCCTTGGTTGGTTTGGATTTTTAAAGATACAGTGTGCACTCTACACATGGAAGCCCTTAGTTTGAAGTAAAACTCAAAAGTGTTTGGTTTGGGGGACAGAGGGAAAATAGAGGAAATGAAGTTGGAATTAAGGGAGATTAAAAAAATTAAAAAAACTTTTCTTGTGAACACTACAGGGAATGTTGCTGCAGAAAGTAGTGGTCTGGTGACCTGGAATGATGGAAAACTCGGGATGAAATGATTTCCCTATAGGATATTTGAAAGGTCTCGAGATTAACACACACACACACACACACACACAAACACACACACACACACACACCCACACATGTGCATTGCGTCAAAGGAGTTGTCAGGTCATGAGAAACAGACACTGCGATGAAGCAGCTGAGTGGTTATTTATGTTGTGATGCTGCGTGTGTGTGCATGTGTGTGTATGTGTGTACGTGTGTGTACGTGTGTGTACGTGTGTGTGCCTGTGTTCATTTTCTGACAAGGGAGCTGAGAACTGCCCTGATCTTTGAGCCCTGATTCATCTGTTTAAAGTCTCAATGGAGGACATGGACATAACTACAATGAAAAAAGGAAAAGTTGGACAAAATAAAACAAAACATTCACTGGAGTCTGATGCACAAAACAACATTCAACCAATGCAGTGAAATAAAGTCTATGGAATTCAAAGGCCTCTTTATGAAGCATTCTATGACCACAAGCAAACATCAGTTTGGAGTAACTGTAACAGCATCGTAACGGTAGAAACGGTAGCTTTTTTGATGAATGCCGTTCATCAGTAACTCCGTTATCCCCGCCGCTGGTTGTGAACGTCTGAGTCACAGTGACCGAGTGTCTCGTGATTCAGGAGGCAATGGAATTAAAATCTGATTTGAATCTCACCTTAAAAACAACAGGGAGAGGAAACAAATGAGAGGGGGGAAAAAGTAAATAAATAAGCTTTGTTATGAAGACAGCAAAGGACTGTGGTGTTACATAAGATAATCGTCCTCGCACATACTAACCTCCCAAACGACGAGTGTTTATTAACATTAGCTACGATGGTAAAGTGGGGGGAGTTAAAGAGACGGCCGTGTTAGGAGGCTCTTTGGTGTGGGCATTCTATGTTTTCAGGTTGTTGTTGTTTTTTCATCCAATCATCCCGTTAGATCTGAACCACTGCCCCGAGATCAGCCTTGATATCTTTTTCAAGCCTGAAGTTGACAGAGAAAATGAGCGGAGGAAATGCCAGCAGCTTAACATCCAGCGCTGTTTACAGAGACTGAAGTCGTCTTCTTCCGTCAGAGTGTAAACATAAATCGGCCGAGGTTCATGAACCACACTGAGACCAACGCGAGCGGCAACAGTGGGATTCAACATCAACAAACACAATCTGTTAGAAAGACTTTCTACTGTGGCATCGGCTGGATATGCCTCACATCCTGTTTGGCAAATCCTGCGCCATAAGGTAGAATACAGGAGCAGATGTCAGTGCAATTTATGAAAAGAAAGTTGCTTCCAATCCCATTTTGAAAGTGTTTGTTTTTGTCAAATCTTTTTTTATGGCACAAAGTGAGAGTGTGTTCAATGACCCAAACAGCTGCTGTGAGTTTCTCAGGCTCTGGAAAACAAAACCTGACACCAACAAGGGCAAGAGACAAAAAAACAAAAACATAAATAGACTCAAAGTCCCTTCTTTGTTTTTCTCTCCCCATGAAATGGAAAGTTAAGCCAGTGGAAAGTAGTTTGTTTCCTTATTATATAAAATACAACAAAGTGGAATAAATTAATCATATTATTGGAAAGAGATGTTCCACATTCACTGAGAGTGACCAATTAGTTTGTCTCTCCACAGACAAAAACAAAAGTCGAAATGTTTCACCGTTGATTTAAAAAAAAATGTTTTGAAAGTGTTTTCAGGTAGAAGATGCAAGAAGAAGCTGGGAGCTCCTGTTCCTGGTCTCTTACCTCTGATGTGATGAACCAGGCCGGAATACTGCCGCTTCTTCTGCTCCTGCTGCAGGAGGCTCCACTCCGCGTGGCCCTGACACTGATAAAGCACTAACTTAGTCACGGCTGTCAAACTCTGCTCTGTGACCGTCTGATTTTGCGATACATTGTTCTCCCTGTAAAGCCTAAAAAAGGACATGCTCATATTATACTGTGAGCTGTGCAAGGTGGAGAAGTTTCTGAGGAGTCCCACTTTGTTGTTGTTTACTAAGATTTCTCCTTTGGTGTCTTTTCTATTTTTTTTTTTTTTTTAAAAGCTCACGAAGACACTTTCATCCCTTTTACAATGCTTTGCACCGGAGGCTACTGGGCAGTTAGAATTATGCCTCTTTGATGTTCTAAACAATCCATTAAATGAGAGGCAGTGAAAAAGCGAATGCGTTGTGCGGCAGAGCGGTTACAGGGAAACCTTGGACATGAAAAGTGTAACGGGGGCTATGCAGACATGGAAGAGCTTGCAGCCGCATGACTGTTGCAAAAGTCTGTGTCTGTGTTACTTTGGCCTAATACGTAATTTAGTGTTCATGCATGAATATGTGATGAAGCAAAGCGTCTTTCATCTTTCCTGTTCGTTTTGTTTTTTAAGCGGGAAATATATGATGTTGTCATTTTCCCTACAGAAAAGCACAAACAGTGGTGAACGTTTCCCTCTTAAAGGGGCAGTGTGTGGTATTTTGGTCATTTTTTTTCACCTCTAAAAATATTACAAATCAATTACATACTCAGTTTATAATCATCTGAATGTTTTACTTTTTTTCCACATTACCCTTTCCCTTGTTTTTACATTCATTAAAGAGGACGTACTAAACATCTTTTGAGTCTATGCGTCATTTATGTATGTTTTTTTTTTTTACATACTAATAGGGCTGTCAACACTAATGTGTTACATCTACAGATTAGTCTGGAAACTATAACTCAGTATTGTTGTTTTTTAAACAGAACTTAATGAGTAAAACATGTGACCACCGGGCTCAGTTACTGACGCAGCAGTGTAACATTGTAGCATTGTAGCACTGTAGCATTGTAGCTCAGCACACGCACCAAATATGACGCAATGGCAGAGGAGACGTGGCCTGGTGTGCTGAATGGCAAATCCCATTTTTATTTCTCGATCACACCACTACACATGCATGTTATTTCTATACAAGTAACATTTGGCATTTTAAATTAAAGGTGCAGTGGGTACGATTTCTGTCATATTTTTGTCACTTATACAAAAAATATTGCAAAACAATTACATACTGACATTTTCAGGAATTTACAATAATGCGTATTTACATGAGGAGTGGGTCCTCTCTACGGGGGCCGCCATGTTTTTACAGTAGCCCAGAGTGGATGTACTAAATATCTTTTGAGTTTTAATGAAAACTAAAGTCGACCACAGGTTGTCTTGCATGTTCAGAAGGGTGAGGGTGAGGTGATGGATACAGCATGTAACTTCACCTCCAGATGTCACCAAATCTTACACGCTGCACCTTTAATGTTTGACAACATGAATTGAAGAAATCCGTACAATAAATGCACAACTGAAGAACTGTACTCACCAAAAATATCTTCTGCAGCAAACATGTCTGAGGCAGCTTCACACTTTCAAGGGGAAAGTAAAATCAGAGGTGCAAGTGATCCAAGGACACTGGTCAGTGAAAAAGCTGATTCCAGGTATAAATCATCCAAGTATATACATCTAATTAATCACTGATACGTCTAAAGTAATTGTTTAAAAAACAATGAGTCAATTTTCTTTTTACAAAACTAGATGAAGTCTGTCTTTGATGTTTCCAATGCAGATGTACATTTTGTTTTATTAATGACCCAAGAAAGAGCATTCTAAATCTCTTAGTGACTATAAAAGTAAATTCAGGAGGACAGACATACTAACGGTAACATTGACCTGTGTGCTAATCACCCACAATGCATCTGATCACGCTTCAGTGGAACATTAACATGTCCATGGATGTTCAGATGGGCTCAAGTGCATTTGGTGTGCACACCATAGATACAGTAAGTAGATGCACCAGTCTGGAGAAAGAAAATGTAGACGCTCTCTTGGCATAACTTTTCACCCGGTATTGAACCCATCCTCACATGTTTAGGGCTGAAACTGAGGTGAGTGGGGGACATTTTGGAGACATTTTCTCAATGGAATAAAAAAGTGTTTCTCAAATGTCTGAAAGGATCATGGTCGATGCCTCGGCTTCCGCTTCACAGAGCCTATCGTCCAAAGTGTTGCTGGTTCTGCTCGCTCTGAAAGTTGTGGTCAGGACAGATCTTCTGCACCAGCCTGTAGTCGCTGCTAGTGAAGACGATGAAGATGCATATGACTTTAAACGGTTTGGCACAGATCCAGGCCGCGTGGGACTGCGTGTTCTCCGAGTAGCACGTCTGTTCCGGGTTGTACAGGCAAGGCTTGGTCTTCTTGGAACGGTTGGTTCTCTGGTACTCGATCCTGCAGTTGAGTTCAGTTACGATCACTGCGTCCCACTGCCTCTGCTGGTCCGTTGGGATGGAACTCGAGGAGTGAGGCGGGTTCTGATACGGTGGCGTTGCCTCCGGAACCAAGACTGGGTTTTTAGCGTGAGCGGCCTGCGTCTCGGGATGCAGAACCTCCCAAACCACAGCTTTGGAGGGAGGGACGATGCTGACCGATATGTTCCCCAGGCGAGAGGAGTTGTGGCGGAAGTAGACGCTGAAAGTGCCGTTGATGTGGTCCACGATTTTGCCCGTCACCAGGAGGCTGAACTTCACCGTTTTCACGTTGAAGTAAAAATTGCCCCAGCCCAGGATTTTCTTGGCCTTGGTGGTTGTTTTAGCGGGAGATTCAGATTTGGTAGCCGGGTGGTACAGAGTATACTGATCCTGGGCCTGGGAGAAGTTTAGTGGCCAGCCATACGGGCCGAGTGAGCCGTACGCTGGAGTTTTGCGTTTGGTGGAAATAAACTGTACATCTTTGGAGACATGTTTCACCTTCAGAGCAGCTCCCACCACATTCAGTCCTCCTACCTCTGCCTCTCTCCCGTGTTGGTCTTGAAGGTCCAGAGGATTCACTGTTTGTTGGATCTGCTGAAAAAACAACAACAAATCAAGAAAAATAAATGACTGGTTTGATGCACTCTTCTCTTCTCATGGTGGAAAATAGACCTGATAGACGGTTGAAGGGAAAGTTTGTCTGTTTTCTAAGTCCTTCCCTGTCTGTCAACAGAAATGACTTGTTACAGTGCTATTTTAACTGTTAAAAATGTAAAAAGGAAAAGAAAAAAACACTACCATTAAAGGCACCAGAAATGTGATGGCAAAAATGTCCATACATCATATCCCTAATTTTAAATCCAGTCATTAGTGAGGATGTTTATTTGACTGATCCCAAATTCACTTGCAGCATTGTTCTGTGATTGGATGTAACGACACGCTGACACAAAAGTACCAGTGAAAACAAATCTTACTGAGTAAAGGTGAGAAAAATAATTGGATCCCCTCAGTGGCCCGGTCATTAAACACATTTCATGCCATGTGAGAAACACCATTGGGGACTTGAGAAATAGGATGAGCAAAAAAAAAAGTTCTGCATACTTCTTCAGGACTTTATTCTAGTTTCATCATCATATGTTGCAGGCAGAAATAGGATGGTTCTCCCTATAGATTCCTGAATAAACAGCACCCAGGATATCATTATCTCTCACCAACAAGTGAGATTCACATCGCCCTCAGCCACCCCCAGCCCCTGTGTGCCAATCTCTGCCACCCTCTGGAACAAAGAGAACTCCGGTTGTGCCTATTGTTACGAGCCCGAACTATGAGGCAGTGCTCAACTCCCTAATTGGAGCTTGCCAGGTGACAGCCGTGCCATTGGCTCAATGTCAAGATGCCAGCTCAGAGACTGCAATTGAGCAACAACAGTGGAGCAGATGCAAACACAACACCTGTGTAAAAAGCAGCTGCAGAGGAGGGAGGAAAAAAAAGAAGCCGGGAGACCTGAGAGCTGTATAATTGTATTTTTGATGACAGGGAGAACATTCTTGTCATTGGCTAAAAAGACACTTGATGTGTGTGGTTTTTTTAAGATGCGACAAAAAGACAGGGTGGGAATGTCGCCTCAGGACTTGAGGCTGGAATAAATGACAGCTTGAAGGGTGATGCATAGATTCTGACATGAGGCAGCTGACTCCAATGGTGCCACAAGACTTTAAACCGATGCAACACATCAGATCACGACAAAAGACCAGTGCCCATCTCACTCCTCCGACAACAAATATTCCTCAGATGAATTTGAAAATACAAAAGATCTCAAGATAATTTAACAAATTTAACAAAGTGTACGAAAAATATCTACAAACGAGAGCACAAATCTGAGCTTCTGTCATCGACTTCAAAAGAATTGGAGAATTTGCCGCAGGCAGTGTGTCCTTGTCAATCTACCATACATGCAACAGTAAAAAAAACAAAAAAACAGTAGGCATTGGAACTGCTTGTGTATTCATTATGTAGCGTGAATATTAATAATGTAAAATATAGATATATGGCATACATATTCATATCGCGCTGTAAAAACTGGTTTGCAAAAACAAAATCAGACAGTATGTGTTGCAATTACAAAAAGGGAAATGGAATTGTGATTGAAATGAAGCAATAACACAAACCACGCCCAGTATTTGCGCAAAGATTATATTAACTGCACCATAAACACTGGAAATGACAATCAAAAATGGAAAAAAAAACATCTGCCAATGCATCACCACCTGGTGTGATCCCTGTCAGAATCACACCATCTCAGTTGCAGAGCAAAGCTATTCACTGATGTCACTCACCGCTGCAGGGATTAGCCCCAGACAAGTGATGGAGTAGGCAAAGTTCAGCCAGACATTCTTCATCATTGTCATCCTCCTCCTCCTGCTGCAGCCTCCACACAGTCAAACTACTCAAGTACGGCTGCACTACAACTGAGCAGGTGCTGCTGAGTACTACAATGTTCTGTGGAGAAGGATAGAGTGCGAGAGAGAGAGAAGAAAAGTGAGAGAGAGAGAGAGAGAGAGAGAGAGAGAGAGAGAGAGAGAGAGAGAGAGAGAGAGAGAGAGAGAGAGAGAGAGAGAGAGAGAGAGAGAGAGCACCAATACCCTGGTACCTGACTGAAGCCACTCAGACCTCCCCCCCATATCATCTCCCTCCCTCGGGTTACTCTCTTTCCAACTTCGATCACCTTCCTCTCCGAGAGAGAGAGAGAGATAAATAGATAGATGGATAGATAGATAGACAGATAGATAGATAGATAGATAGATAGCCGATCAATCGATAGATAGATGGATAAAAAACATGACCCAAGAATGGATGGCTGGATGGATGGATGGATGGATAGATAGATGGATAGATAGCCAATCAATTGATAGAAAGATGGATAAAAAACGCACACAAGATAAGATGGATGGGTGGATGGATGGATGATAGATAGATAGCCAATCAATCGATAGAGGAATCAAAAAACAAGACATAAGAATGGATGGACAGATGGATAGATAGTTAGAGGGATAGACAGATAGCCAGTCTATCAATAGATGGATAAAATAACAACATATGAATGGATGGATGGATGGATGGATGGATGGATAGATAGTTGATCAATTGATAGATGGATCAAAAAACACAACATAAGAATGGATGGATGGATGGATGGATAGATAGATTGACAGATAGATGTGTTGGAAAAACAGTGAGACGTTAGACAGAGCCCCCCCCCCCCACACACACACACACACACACACTCATTATGACTCATCAGCCCAGAGTAAGGCGATCTGAGGTGGGCACAGAGTGACAGGCCGCCCCGCTGTCCCCACATACTTTAAGCCACAGGCTGACAAAATGACAAGTGCACTTCTCTTCCAGGGAAAATGTAAAAACCACTGACAAGTGTGGTGACACGCTGCCACCACCTCAGCCAATCAGTGCAAAGCCAGACCAGCAAGAGAATGCACTTAAAGTGGCGAGCAGACAAGTTGTCTCTGATGAGGAAACGTAATAAGAGCAGCTCTGGCAGCTAGCTCATTAGCATATACGTTACACGTAGGCTGTAACAATAGTCTCGAGGGAAGACTGTCACAATTTATTTAAACAATTTAAAACATAAGCGAGAGCGAGGTAGTAATTTAGTAAAAAATACGATGTAACTTGAAAGGGACCTTCTACGCTTTTCCTCACTTTCACCCGAACCCTAACCCACACAGCATGTAAGACTGAAAAGAACAATATCTCAACGTACCTCTTGTTTAGTCATTCAAGGTATATGCTGCCATCTTCTGGTCGTATACAGTGACACACAGATAGATAGACAGGGGCACTTTATTGATCCCAAATTGTGGAAATACTTAAATGTTGTGAGAGGATAATGACATGGATGCGTGTCCTGTTGTCTTCATAACCCTGGAATGAGCTGTTTTTGGGAACATGACAGGAACCGATCCTCTGGACAGAGGCTGACATGTTGCATTATCACACTTTTACAGAAGCTCTGGGTGGAAAAAAGAAACAACGTTGCCTTTAAATGATTATTAAAGGTTACTGTAGCTTCTCCCACATGATTAGAGAGCTGCAACATGCAACTTTGCCCTTAGATCCCATTAAATCCTGCACACCGCACCTTTAAGTATCAAATTCTTCAGTCAACAAGTGCTGCTGACACTCTGTACACCTCTGCCATGGAGACTATTTATAGGTCCAGGCTTAGGTCAAGTAAACAGTACAAATAATTGTTGAATACTCAGCTTTTTGGAGAAATGAAAACATGACAGTCTAGTTTTACATGGATTGAGTTAAGAGTCTAAAACACAATTCAAGTTATGATCACTTTGAGTTCCATTGAACAAAAAGGAACAAAACTGTAAAAGATGGAATCAGAAAACGAAAATGGAACCAGAGATTGACATAAGATAATGATTTATTGATGATCTCATCTCATCTTATTTATAACACATTCAGTTATTAGTCTTATTCTATTTCTATATATCCCGATCAGTTTCATTCAAGATATGTTGATCCCAGCTCCTGTCTGAAATGATGACATTACCTTGATGTTTAAATAGATTTGTTTATTTTCAAAAGGAATGCGATAGAAGAGGCTGCTGGTGACACGTGAATTCTTGCTCATACAGAAGCATCTGTCCATTCAGTTTCCGCATCCAGAAAGGTTTTGATAATGGTGTGTCGTCATTGTTTATATCTATGAATGACCAAATATCCAAGGCACAGTTGCAGTAGTATTTCCAAATTACACAGTTTATTGTGGCAACTTTTACCCAATCATCATGAGCCTTGCCAAATCTTAAACCAAACCATGTGACCACTTCAAATGTAGCATATATCAGAAGATAATAAAAATGACAAATTTGGACAGCAGATCCTTTATGTGAACGGAACCGATTCCCTGGCCTGATCAACAGGTGTATCCGTGGGGGAGCTATTTGCATTGTGGGTGGATTTCGATAAGGTGATGAACAACTCTGGCTGCAGTTTCTTGGCTGAAAGTGCAGGGGGGCGGAGAGCAATGTCAGATCTATCCTTGTATCTGGTGCGGCTGGATGTGCCTATATATATAACCCCCAGGCTTCCTTCTACTCTTGCCTTGCTCAGTGTCTCTCTGGGACTCTCAGCCTGCTCCCCCTCTGTGGCCTGTTCCTCTGTGCTGAACAACTTTTGCACTCTGACAACTAAGAACCATGGCCCAGCCACAGCAGATCAGGTATGAACTTGACCGAACTCTCTAGCACGACACAAAGGATGGAACCATTCATGATTGATTCTAGTTTGTAATTCGATATTTGTCTCTAAGGCTGATGTGGGTTTGATGTTGACTGTTTCCAAGAGTCATGCTGCTCTGTTGCAATGCTAGAACGTTACACACACACACACACACACACACACACACACACCGACAATTGTAAAATGTGGTGAGAGAACAGGACTCATTGACGTGTGTCTGTTTTTTTTAAACTTTTCCCACAACAGCCTCCCAGCCAAACTGATCAACGGAGGGGTTGCAGGCTTGGTAGGAGTCACTTGTGTGTTTCCCATTGACCTGGCCAAGACCCGTCTGCAGAACCAGCGCAGCGGGCAGCAACTTTACAAGAATATGTAAGGACTGCAGTCAACTGAAGAGAGTTTCCTGTTTTTTCTGCGGTCATCAAGAGTATTAAATATCATGAATATTATTTATGTTGGTACAAATACTTGAGAAACTACAATGATGATATTTTTTGTGATTGTGTCGAGTGTGTGCGAGTGTGAATCATAATTTGTCACCACAGATTTTGTTGACGTGTTGACTTTTTTTCTCTCTTAGGATAGATTGCCTAATAAAGACAGTTAGGTCGGAGGGCTACTTTGGCATGTACAGAGGTAAGACTAGTCACACTGTCCATGTAAATACTCCCCTCGAGTATTCGCCAACTTTTTCCGGGGATTGCATCATGAATTGGAAATCTAATGTCATGATCAACACTTGTTAAGCTTGTTCACTCCCAATGTCTTGTCTGTAGAGTCACATTTGTTCTTGGGCTATTCAATACAGAATTTCAATTTACACACAATCACCTCTTTCATGTAGAAATAATGATTCTCTAGCAACTAATCTTATTTATAGAGGAGACCATTATGATTTAATACTGGAACAGAAAAAGAACTATTTGAAGCTTCAAACTAAACAGGCCTGTGGAAAAAGGAATGAAGTCATTAATAAACGGAAGATTTGACATAAAGACTTAAAGGTCATTGAGTGAACATATCCTGACTCAATATTTTCCTCCCACATTTGGCAAGTGGAAGTACGGCTGCTTGAGCAGGCAAAAGAATGCTGCCTCAACTTCACTGCCACGTGTTTTGCTCCAAGTCACCACTTTAGGAAGATTTGTATGGTATAGTGTTGTGATCACTGCTTTTTACTGTAGGTGCCGCAGTGAACCTCACCTTGGTAACCCCAGAAAAGGCCATCAAACTTGCTGCTAACGACTTCTTCCGCCATCAGTTGAGCAAAGATGGGTGAGTAGCAGACAGTGCGAGAATTTTAGAAAATCATCTCAAAATGTAAACCCATTTTTTGATCCAAATGTTTCCTTTGTGTCTTCAGTGGTAAGTTGACAGTGTTTAAAGAGATGCTGGCAGGATGCTGCGCAGGAATGTGCCAGGTCATTATCACCACACCCATGGAAATGCTAAAGATCCAGCTGCAGGATGCCGGCAGGCTAGGTACGTTTGAGAGCAGCTGCCGACAGTTTACAACCGTCAGTGGAGAGAATCGTGAAAATCCAACATGGTGTCCTTTGCGTACCGCCAGCGGCCCAGCAGAGGGTGATGCCCAGTGTGGTCAAAACCCTGCAGATGGGGGGGACAAGTGCGGTCCTCAGCCGCTCGTACAACACCAGTCCTGCATCTCAAGTCATGCGCGTGTCCGCCACACAGATCGCCAGAGAGCTGCTGACGACCAAAGGTGTCACAGGACTGTACAGGGGACTCGGTGCCACACTGATGAGGTGAAACTTGGATTCAATCCTGGCTCAACTGGTTTACCATCTTTGGTTAATTGACTTTCATAATGCGAGACCTGTGCTTGTTTGTTTCCAGGGACATTCCGTTCTCTGTTTTGTACTTCCCTCTCTTTGCACATCTGCACCAGCTGGGCCAGCATTCAAAAGCAGACCCGTCTGTGCCCTTCTACTGGTCCTTCCTCTCGGGTTGTGCAGCTGGATGTGTTGCTGCAGTGGCCGTCAGCCCTTGTGATGGTGAGTTACAACAGTCTATGCAGATAACAGCTAGATAGGAGGATGGGAATCATCTCAATGTTTCAGATTCTACGCTTCAAGGTGCAATGTGTACGATTTCGGCCATTTTTGTCACCTCTAAAAATATTACAAAACAATTACATACTGACATATCTATGGATTCATAAATCCTAAATGTTTTATTTATTTTTCATTACCCTTAAATGAGCCAATCAATGTATATTTACATGAGGTGGGGATCCTCTCTATGAGGCCGCCATGTTTTTACTGTAGTAAAAGTGGACAAACTAAACATCTTCTAAGCTTAAATGACAACGGAAGTCTGCCATAGGTTCTCCTTCATGCTCAGAAGGGTGAGGTGATGGATACAACATGGATACGAGGGGACTTACCCCCTCAGCCCAGACCAGAGGGTCAGGGGTTCAATTTCAGCCTCCCCCCATTCCGTATGCTAAGTTGTCCTCTGGCAAGACACTGAACCCCACATTATCCCATATACTCATAGATACAAATAGAAGTACAGTCTGAATGTTTGAGTGACTGGGTGAATAGTAAACTCTACTGTAAAGTGCTTTGAGAGGTCTTCAATACTTGATAAAGCGCCATGTAAATACAGACTATCTACCATTTATTTGCAGTGGTTAAGACGAGGCTACAATCCCTCAAGAAAGGTGCCAATGAAGAAACCTACAATGGAGTGGTGGACTGTGTCAGGTAATCATCCTGAATGCTTTGATCTCAATAACATGAAATATTGTACCTTTCCCTCACCGTGCAAATGCTGCCTTATCCTCCATTGCAGGAAGATCATGAAAAAGGAGGGTCCCGGAGCGTTCCTCAAGGGCGCCGGCTGCAGGGCCCTGGTCATCGCTCCACTATTCGGCATTGCCCAGGTGGTGTACTTTGTTGGAGTTGGAGAGTTCCTGCTGGGCTACAGCCCCTACAACATCTACTCTGCATAATCAAGCCGCTGCTTTGTCTTTTTGTCACGTGATTAAATTACAGGCAGCTGTGGACGTAGCTCTCTGTTACTGTGTACCTCTTAATAGATGGAGGTTGTCATAGACAAAACACTAAAGGGACCAGAGCGGCACCTTTAGCACGGCGAGAGCATGGGATTAAATTGTACTGGTCTGTATGGGCGTCAGTGGATCTTATTGCATCTCTCACTGATGGTTCAACATATCACCTACATCAGACTTGACTCAGCTGCTGTGGCATTAAACCTTTCCCCTCGGTATATCCCTTCTTCTAAATCTAGGATGCAGATTTGTTGATGGGTCAAGATATACAATTGAATATATATATATAAAAAATATATATATATATAAATATATGAATAAATTGTTAAATCCAATGATTGCCACATGATGTTTATTAGCCCGGAGTGGTAATTACTTGCTAGATCGAATACTGGGTCAAACAACTTTTCAGAATGCTTTTTCTATTCTCCTAATCCTCTGGTCTAACTGGGCAAGGCAAATCTTTCTTTGGCAGCCAACCCGACGGTGATAACTTGCAAGGGTTAACCATGCATCATAAAGGCTGAGTGATCCCCTCTGTGGTGGACTTAGAAGAAAGCAGCTTTTTGAATGCGGTGTTGGTGATGTTGTTTGATCGGTAGCAATTAACCAGAGTGAGATTTTCACGACAGGATCTGCATTGCTTTCGGGACCAAGTGTGGTAACAAAGTGCCTCATGGCATACATTCAGTCAGTCTCTCTTCACTGCCGGTGGTTGTCTGACACTGGGTGGGGTTTTCTTGTCAGTCAGAGATGAGGCACTCAGACGGACGTGTCACGTTCAGCTTTCAGAGGCAGAATGAACTGCGACTTCTGGTTGCTCTCTTTCTCAGGACAAAGTACTGTTCAAGGATTTCACCAATGTAAATAAATATCATCTATATTTTTACCAATTTTCTCAAACTGTGTAAGTTGTATCACAAATTGACATTTCAAAACAATCTAACCTTTGAACATGTTTACACGAGTTTCAACCACTTGAGAAGGTAGTCATTTATACGATTCATTTAATTTCAGACTTACACTTGTGAAAACGAGAAGATGAATAAATGTGTATAAATGCAGGGTGTTTGTCTTATTTTCTGCACATACAAACATAAAGATGGAACTTTTCCATT
>JAFBJT010002185.1:63266-83941 GCA_016785325.1 Chascanopsetta lugubris
ACACAAACACACACACACACACACACAGATCAGTGACAAAGAGTTCATTCATAAGAACCAATCAGAGACGAGCAGCGGTGACATCATCACTTACATCAGCAAACTTGTGATTCCTGAAATGCGACTTGTTGCACTTGAGCAGCTGAACGGCCAAATTACAGTCGTGTCGATATCGTTCCTGTGGAGAGAGACGTCACGTCACCCAACGGCGCTCGTCTCTGCTAATTGATTATCAGTGGATTATGGGCGGAGTCATGGTCACCATGTCAACGGTGAACGAACATGTTCACAACATTCTAAACATTGCATCATGTTTCATTTGATCAAACTTCAAACTCACATTCAGCTCCTCCAGTCGGTCAATCGTGTTCTTAGCGTCCAGTAGTTTGTTGGTGAGCTCCACGATCTCCTGGTCCATCGTCTTTTTGTCCCTCTCCACCTTCCGTAGCTGTGGGGAGGGGTCAAATTCAAGAATCAGTCGTCAATCGCAGTACGTAGACGCAACCAATCAGGAGGCGGGCCTTGGGCAGAAACGGCATTTAAATCACAAGGGAACAATGAAAGAAAATCACCGTTGGAATTCACACCGGCATTTTTCTAGTTTTGTGTTTAAAAAAAAAAGTCGAATTCACTAACGTCAGCACAGGTGCATTATGGGATATGATCTGCTGCTGCCACATGATCATCAAGCTAAAAACACATCCAGTTAGCAGCTCTAACTTGGCTAGCAATGCTAACACGGCTAACAGCGCTAACACAGCTAATCATATGATGAAGAGTTGTTGTTTCAACAAGAGTTTTAACACTTCCTGTTTTGGGATGTTGATTTTATTTTGAAAAGCATCTGAGGAAAAACAAACTATATGGAGGCCAATGGGGGCGGCAGTGGTCACTGGCTGGAGCAGTCGCCTTTGAATGCAAAGGTCGCTAGTTCGAATCCCACTTGGACCAGGTGTGGAGTGGCCCCTCTGACACGTTTGTTAGAAATTGTAAATACAGGTGACGGTCACATGACTCAATATTCTAACTCTCTCCGAGTGAAAATGAAAGTGATGATGAAGATGAAGGATGAACCCAACTGCATGAACCCAAGTCTGACTGACGGCCGCCTGATGAAGAGGATGGAAAGATGAAGATGAGTCAGTCCGTCAGAGCAGCGTGAAAGAAGAGAAGATGAAGAGCCACGTCAGAAAAACAGGAAGTGATGTCATCGGTCTATCTCAACTTCAGCTCAATGTTAGGATTCATGTCTTTATCTATATCGTCATGGAATCACATTCAACTGTTATAGTATTGCTGATCACAGTGACCTCTGACCTCCTCTTCTGTTGTCTATGGCAACCACCACCTGTCACTCAAACCTGAATCTCCACTGATGATTGATATACTCTTCAGCATGATCACACACACACACACACACACACACGCACGCATCAGGAGCTTTGTTACTGTTCTTCCAGTAATAAGGAGAAGCATGAATGAATAATTTATAAACATTGAAATAAATAATAGATTTATCAGTGAGGTCAAACTACGGGAAATCACGTCATCAGGTCAAAGGTCAAAGAAGAAGACGAAGTTTTACCAGAGCATGAAGTTTCTCCTCCAGATCCTGATTCGCTCTCTGAGACGCAGTGTAGCTGTTCTGAAGTCTGCACCGGTGGGTGGGGGGGGGGGGGTCGGACACAGGGGGGGGGGGGGGGGGGGGGGGGGTCGGACACAGATAAATAAATGAATAAATCAAATCACTCTTTATCCTGATGAAATATTTGTTTGATCTCACAAACACTTGAGTTTCTCTTTGTCACTAACGGAAATGGATTCTCTGACATTTCATTGTCGTGATTGATATAAAAATACTTTGAATTCACTAACCACGCCTACTTCTTGTAACAGCCAGTCGGATCACTTGTCACAAGGCACCCACCTGCGGAACTTGTCCCTCATCTTGTCCAGGTCATCTCTGGTCCGGTTAAGCTCCGCCTCCATGTAGTGGCGACTGCCATCAAACTCTGCCTCCATGGCCTCCATTTTGTGTGTGG
Organism: Chascanopsetta lugubris; assembly: GCA_016785325.1. Taxonomy (NCBI): domain Eukaryota; kingdom Metazoa; phylum Chordata; class Actinopteri; order Pleuronectiformes; family Bothidae; genus Chascanopsetta; species Chascanopsetta lugubris. The sequence continues at coordinate 65,309 of JAFBJT010002185.1, forward strand.
AGAGAGAGAGACGGCGCCGCAGGTCCTCGTTCTGCTGCTGGAGAATTCTGGGTGATGGACAAGATGACTGATTATTGATGAATCAGCAGATTATTGATGAATCAGCAGATGATGGATGCATACATGTACGTATGTGGCGAGACTCACCTGATCCTGTCAGTGTCTGTCAACGCCTCCTGAAACACAACACAACATCACGTCAACCATTCAACTCTTTCTGAGGTCACATGATGAGTCACATGACAGAGACATGATAGTCACTGATGTCAGATCAATATGCTTCCTGTGTGATTGATCAGAGCAGATGTTCAGTACCCAGCATGCGGTGGGGCACCACTCACAACAGGAACATCAATAACTCCACTGCTGCAAATGAACCAATCAGGAGACTCCGTTCTGATGTCACACTGATGATCAATACTGTACCGAGGCATTCTGGGAAATCAATCCACATTCACGGGGGTGGGGGGGTGGGGGCTGAAGATGTTCATGAGGATAACGATGATGAAGGTGAGGAAGAGGATGGAAAGTGATATGATGTGACCTAAGGTTTTGATGATGAGGGATGATGAGGATGAGGATGAGGATGATGATGAAGATGAGGATGAAGATGAGGACGTACCTTGATGCGTGTCAGGAGCGACAGGTTAGAGATGGACTGTCTGTGTTTGTTTTCCTGAACCTTCACCTTTACTTCTCTGTTCACCCCCAACACTTCCTGCTGAGACCCCGCCTCCTCTGTGATGTCTGGATGACGATGTGGGGTCTCATGCCCCGCCCCTTCTCCTTGCAGGGGCTGGTGCGAGCTGCCGGGACGCTGCAACGACGCCACCCAGTGGTCCCAACGCCTGGTGCGATCGGTGGAGGAAGTGTGGGCTTTGTGTTTACGGTGGGCGGGGCGGTGGCGCTGATGTCTGCGCTGAGGGGCAGGGCTTTCTGGCTCCGTGTGGGGCAACCTACCCAGTAAGGTGAGGTGGGCGGGGCTCAGGACTTGACAGGTGATTTCATCCAGAAAGTTGGAGAAACGAACCTTCTCCTCCAGAACCTGCATCTTCCAGTTCCAGTCAGCTCTGGAAGAGGAGGGTGAGGGCGGGGCTGAAGAACGCCATGGGGGTGACGCCCGCTGCTCCCCCCGGTCCAGAGAATGTGTTGGTGGGTGGCGGGCAGCCTTCCATTGACTTTCATCCAGCAGCTCCACTGACTTTGACTTCCTGATGATGTCATAGGTGTGTTCCACGCCCACAGAGACGGGCTGCTTCAGGATCCCCTTTGGACGAATGGTGGTCTGCGTCTGGTTCTGACCTCGCTGTCCTGGTCGGGCGGCGGGGGGGTGTTTCCGGGTGCTGCTCTGATGAGCTGGAAACCTGTGGCCGGCGGTGGCTGTGGCGGCGGCGGCGGAGAGGAGCCTTCCTGTGTGACGGAGAGAGGGCGTCCGGCAAACATGCGACGTGCTCATCGGACTCAAGTCACGTGGAGGACTTCTCGCATGGCGATCGGATGCCGTGACGCCCACGGCTGAGGTTCTGGTGTTGTGGGGTCGAGAGGTGTGGCTTCTAAAATGGGATGGCGGTGGGATGCAGAGCTCCAGACTGGACAAACTGGAAACTTCTGGCTCGCTGCCCGAGAACTGGGATGTCAGGACCCCGTGTGATGACCGTGCAGCGGCGGCAGTAAAGTGGGTGAAGTGCTGAAAGGGGTGAGGGGGTGTGTCTATATCGTGCAGGTTTACCTGGTTGATGTCGGGCTGCAGCGCAGGTGGCGGCGGAGCAGCTGGCATGGCGTGGCGAGTCTCGCGGTGCTGTGGTGGAGCTTTACGGTACGGTTTCCTGGCAGGGGCTGTGCTCGTCATCTTGGATCCTGCTTCCTAGATTCTGGACTTCCTGCTGCTCTGTCGGGTCTGTCAGAGGAAGAGCTGAGGTAGAGTGCGATGCTGTCGCTGCCCACCAACAACCACCAACCACCAACAACCAACCACCAACCACCAACAACCAACCACCACCAACCTACAACAACCACCAACAACCAACCACCATCAACCTACAACAACCACCAAGAACAGCTGCCTGACGACCAACCCTCACTCACAACTGAATTCTAACACAACTCTCTCTCTCTCTCTGTCAGATCAATGCTCAGTTGCCCTTCAACCAGGCCTACTGAATGGGTGTGGGTGTGTGTGTGTGTGTGTGTGTCCTCAGGCATCTCATTGATCTCAGTTTGTTTCCAGAACAGGAAGTGCAGCTGCATTGATCTGAATGATGCTAACATTAGCATGCGAGCATTAGCCAGTAAATGACACTGCATTAGCAGCTAACATGACGCTAACGAGGCAAGAGTCAACGTCAGCATCAACGAATGAACCATGAGATCACAGACTCATGATATAGAGTTTATGTATAAATGATCCATTCATATTATCATACATCTCAACATATTGCAAGTCTGTGTTTATAAAAACCTGTTTACACTTTAAATGATACACATTTGATGATTAAACAGGTCTTTGTTTTTTTATTTTTGAGGGATTGTGTTAAGTTTTAGCGACTTCTTATATTTGTTGATTTTTGATTTATGGAAAACACACACACACGCACGCATATTGTGTATTAGTAGATTAGTGAGATCGCTGCAGTTAGAATCATCTCATCTTTTATTTATTCATGTCTTTGTTCCTCCTTCATGCCCTCACTGTTTCCTCCTCTCCGCTCCTCTTCTCTCTTTCCACCTCACTTCCTTTCTCCTTTCTGTCACGTTCTTTCTTCAGTGTCACATCATCCATGCATCTCACTGGTGCACTGGGTTCTTTTAAAACATGACATCATGGCCTCTGTAGGGTGAACACCCCACTCGCCCAGTGACCAGTAACCGAATACTAACAGTCACTTCACTCATCCGTCCGCTGAGAGAGCTCAAACAGGAAGTAAGCATGACATCATGGGTCAGTGGTCCGGGACCGATCCTCACCTCAAACATCAGAACATCTTCTCCTCTGCTGTGTCCTCACTCACATTCAGTCTGTGTTCTCCTCCTCCTCTTCCTCCTCTTCCTCCTCTGGGCATGTGAACACTCTGAGACACACGGATGGAAACATGGTTAGGAGGCGTCGGTCGTGCAGACACAAAGAACATACAGACCAATAAACCTACGGAGATCGACAACATGCTACAGGCTCAACATACAAGCTAACAACATGCTACAGGCTTAAAATCCATAATACATGTTTAAAATACAGGCTAACTGTATGCTAAAGGCTTAACATACAAGCTAACAACATGCTACATGTGTAAAATATAGGCTAGCTACATGCTACAGGCTCAAACTACATTGTGTCTGTGTTATTTGTTGTATAAATGATACAGACATCTTAGGCATTTGCAATAATAACATTTAGGATAATAACAAAAGTACTGTTTATATAGTGAAGCTAGCATGAGTCTAAAATACAGATATAAGTTAGCATTTAACACTTCCTATTAGCATGCTAACACTTGATTTATAGTTCCTGGTCTGTGGTTCAGTCTGGCAGATTTTAATGTTTGAAAAAAAATAAAACACCTCAGTAAATAGTTCACCCCTGAGTTTTCAGGATTTCTCAGGGTTTAAAAAGTTTAAGGTTTCAGAAGTCATGTGGCAGTGGTGTAACAGCTCAATATGCTAACATTAGCCTCTTACAGCTAACACCACATTTGCACTTCAGCACTTCCAGTGTGAAGATGATCTGGCAGAACCTGTGAGGATCCACTTCCTGTTTACTGGGAACCACTTCCTGTTTCCTGGGAAAATGCATTCAGGAAATTCTAATATAATAAAATGAAGCCGTACTTTGACCCATGATGTCATAATGACGTCACGTCTGTATGAGCTGATGTTACTGACACTTTTCTACCTCATGACTTCGAGGCCTCTGAAACTGTTTCCACATCCACGCGCTACGTCACAGTGTGTCTGTCGTCATGGAAACATGAGCTGAGTCACATGACCAGTGACTTCAGGGTTGTGACGAAACACATGATTATCACGTAAACTTACATTTCAAAGACACTTCCTGTTAATGTTGTTTACACTTAGTCACCATGACAACCACACAACTGCCCCCCCCCCCACACACATACACACACACACGCACACACACACACACACACACACCACACACACACACACACACAGGTCCACCGGAACCGAACCGTTCCTACACAATGCACCGGCTCCACCCTGCATCAGCCGGCGGAGCGGGTCCCGGTGAGACCATGGCCCGGTTCTGACCGCAGCTAACGGGCTCTCAGCTCACCTGTGGCGGCGGTCAGCGCGGCGCGGCCCGACTTCTCGTCGCCAACAGAGCCGGGGGAGCGGGGACGGGGGGAAAGTTTAACCGGGGCCCCGGTGCGGAGGGCGGCAGGAGGCCGGGCACAAGCACCAAGGTTCGGCCGCAGATGATCCGGGGAGCGGGGCTGTGGCAGTGGGGAGCGGCAGGAGGAAGAGCGGGGGGAGACGCTGCGGATCCCGGCAGGAGAATGAGTCAGAGTCCGGAGGATAAAGTTGATCTGCGGCTCCGTTCAGCCGTCGCCATCTTCAGCCGCAGGGCATGACGGGTAATCCCCAGTAAACCCCCCTCTCCTCCTCCTTCTCCTCCCCTTGCCTCCCAAGCAGCACCACCGCCACTGCACGTCCTGCGTGCTGACGTCACGCATCTACATTTCAGCAGGAGCACACCTCTGACGTCACACTTGGTTCTGATCCGGGTTCAGCGGACACATCAGTTGGCACCGTGGCTACGGGTTATTATGGTCTGTCCTGGTGTCCCTCAGACACTGTTGACAAACCTCCAGGGACAAGGTATTGGCTTCTGACGTCATCAAAACACAACCATCACCTGATCCTCAGTTTTATTATTTTTAAAAAACCTCCTTGAAACTCATCCATCATGACATGATTGACAGCTGTCAACAGGAAGGAAGATCCTGACAAATCCTCACAAACATGTAAACATGTACAAACATGTACAAACTGTGAATTTATTATTATTATTATTATTATTATTATTATTATTATTATTATTATTATTATTATTATTATTATTGTTATTGTTATTATTATCATCATTATTATCATTATTAATGATCTCCTGATGTTTTCAGAGTCACAGTGAGAGTTCACACAGTAACTTAAAAAAATGATCTCACTCACAATCACTGTAAATATAATATATAATCATATTGGTGAAGTTGATATATAAATATAATTTCTTTCTCACAATTTAGATTTAAATATTTATTCTCTGGTGTTTTTCTTTGATTCTCGTTTTTCAATTTTTTCAGACTATGATCTGCAATGAATCTCCCTCTCTCTCTCTCGCTCTCAAACACACACACACACACACACACACACACACACACACACAGCTGTTGTCTCTTCTCCACGCAAAGACAATGTCCAGCTGCTCGACAACAATGCAGCTCTGTTCCGTTCAAACACGACAAACATGACAAACACGACACGTATGAACATACAGCAGCTGCTGGTGTCTGTCCAACACACACACACACACACACACACACACACACACACACACACAGATTCAGACAAAGATCAGAAGAACCCCCTGCAGGATCCTCATCGCTTCGTCAGATCATTCAGGTTCTGATGGTTCTTCACATGGTTCTGATGGTTCTTCATCTGGTTCTGATGGTTCCACATGCTGCTGTCTGTTACTGAAGATAAATAAAGAAATTGGTGCAGTACAAAGTAATGTAATGTTATATAAAGTATTTACAATATAAAGTAATGTAATGTTATATAAAGTATTTACAATATAAAGTATTGTAATGTTATATAAACTATTACAATATAAAGTAATGTGATATAACGGGACTCATTGGAAAGGGGCGTTAACCTGGGTGGATAATGTGTGTGTGTGTGTGTGTGTGTGTGTGTGTGTGTGTGTGTGTGTGTGTGTGTGTGTGTGTGTGTGTGTGTGCGCGTGTGTGTGTTTAGAATGAGCAGCAGCCTGAGACAGACTGAGACAGATAAAGAGCAGAGAAGGAAGCAGGAGGTAAGAACAGCTGATTGTATAGTTATTAATCAGTTATTAATCAGTTATTAACCAGTTATTAATCAGGTATCAATAAGTTATAAACCAGTTATTGATTCAGTTATTTAAGTTATTAATCAGTTGTCAATCAATTTTTAATCAGTTATTAATCAGTGATTTATCAGTTATTAATCAGCAGTGTGTAATTTTAAGCAAATTGACTGAATGGATCAGATTCTGAATCTGTGTGTGTGTGTGTGTGTGTGTGTGTAAAAAGCATTAACTTAGCCACCTGTTGCAATCCTTTCTCTCTCACACACAAACACACACTTATACACTAATCCTATTCTGTACTATCTAAACCAAACTGTGTGTGTGTGTGTGTGTGTGTGCGTGCACTGCAGACATGTCAGTTCCTGTCTGTGTTGTTGGTGTGAAAACTGATCCCCCCTGTTGTTTCCCGCCGCCTGTCAGTCGACTGTGAGGGCAGAGACACTTCAGGGTCGGTCGCTACAGCAACAGGCTGGAAAAACTGAAGCGTCCAACAGGAAGAAGAGACCGAGACAAAGAGACGAAGAGACAAAGAGACAAAGAGACAAAGAGACAAAGAGACGAAGAGACAAAGAGACAACCGGGATGTGAAGAGGGAACCTGCAGACACAGACGAGGGAAAAGAAAACGTCAGCGGAAGTGACAGGTGAAACAGGAAATTGGAACGACACCACATGTTGACTCCAACATGTGGTCACATCTGTATCTGTTAGCCTAGCTTAGCTTAGCCCAAAGATTTGAAGGAGTGGGAAACTGTTAGCTTAGCCTAGCTTATCCAAAAGACTTGAAGGAGTGGGAAACTGTTAGCTTAGCCTAGCTTAGCCAAAAGATTTTCAAAAAGTGGGAAACTGTTAGCTTAGCCTAGCTTAGCCCAAAGACTTGAAGGATGGGGAAACTGTTAGCTTAGCCTAGCTTAGCCCAAAGACTTGAAGGATGGGGAAACTGTTAGCTTAGCCTAGCTTAGCCTAAGCTCCACAGAGGCAAGAAGACGCAGTGTGAGCGTCAGACGGAGGGGCGTGAGCTCACGTCGTCACGGTGAAGTGTCGGAGTGACGCGGAGCTGCGATGAAGACACTGACCCCTAGAGGGCGAAGCGCCGATGCACAGCCCGACAGACACAATAACTCTGCTTGATGTGTTTGAAGGTTCTGACGTCCGGTGACGCCCGCTGAACTCCATGTGGCGCGCCTGAGGACCTCCCATCTCTTTGTGGTCGCCGTGGAAACAGCGGACATGTCCGTGGTCAGAGCTGCGTCCGTCCTGCTGAGTGTCTGCGTTCTCACCGTCTCACACTGCGAAGGTCAAGGTAGGTCACGTGACCACTCGTCTGCAAATCCACTTTCAATGACCGTGCTCACCTGTACCTGTTTACCAGAGGTCAGGGGTCACGTCAGGTCCCAGACTCACTGCTCAAATGAACCTCCCAGGGAGGTTTTAATTGGCCCATTGGGGCTGTGGGCGTGGCCTCTTTAATGAAGCGTGTAGGACAGGTCACGCACTCATTGTTATGGTCCCAGCTGTCAGATGGGCGCGTCCTGTGTGTCCCTCCCAGCTGTCGTCAGGTCATGTGACACCTTGACGAGCTGTTGTCTCTGAAAACAATCCTCCGACATTCCAGCGACACACGATCTACTGCAGCTCCTAGTTCAGGGGTCAAAGGTCACGGCCTGCCTTCTAAACGTGGAGCCACGGCTCGTGTGTTCTGTTGCTTCTGAAGTCGTCCACCCACAGCATGATCGACCAATCACAGCCAGGCATCAAGGTCATGATCTCACTGACTGTAACACACACACACACACACACACGCACGCGCGCTGAAAGGTGTGGTGTGGGAGGTCGACAGCTGACAGGAACAAACATGGCTGCCCTCTGCTCATTGATTGGACTGCGGGAGGACGTTTCCATGACAACAGCGGGTTGAAGAGGGCGTGTCAATCGGGGGGTCAGTGACCTGATCGAGTGTCTTTGACAGGAACAGGAAGTGCGTGCGGCTGTAACATCACCAACAGCCACTGTGACGAGTCCGGGTCGTGCAGGTGAGACGTCCGTCCATCGATCACTGATTGATCCACTGGAGCTGATGACATCAGTGATCATGTGACTGGCTGTGTGTGTGTGTGTGTGTGTGTGTGTGTGTGTGTGTGTGTGTGTGTGTGTGTGTGTGTGTGTGTGTGTGTGTGTGTGTGTGTGTGTGTGTGCAGGTGTGACCCGGGCTGGGATGGCGAGCGGTGTGAGCGCTGCGTGCTGATGCCAGGCTGCGTCCACGGCTCCTGTCAGCAGCCGTGGCAGTGCAGCTGTGCGCCCGGCTGGGGAGGGCGCTTCTGTGACAAAGGTCAGAGGTCACTTCACGTCTGACCTCGTTTGACCACACTGACGTTACCGTGACAACACCTCTGATCACATGACCCTTTCAGACCTGTCCATTTGTTCGGAGCAGCCGTGTGAGAACGGCGCCACCTGTGTGATGGAGGACAGCGGCGACTTCACCTGTCTGTGTCCTGAGGGTTTCCATGGCAACAAGTGTCAGCTGAAGACCGGCCCATGTCTCCGGAGAAGGTGGCTGAGTTTCCCCGTCGCATTATTACAGAGCATTTAACCGGCGCCAGGTCACATGGTCTTCATGTCCACTGTCTTCTCCAGGTCTCCGTGCCAAAATGGCGGCCTGTGTGAGGATGCTGACGGTTTCGCGCCAGAGTTGAGGTGCCGCTGCCTCGCCGGCTTCACCGGGCGACTCTGCGAGAACAACGTGGACGACTGTCTGATGAAGCCGTGTGGCAACGGCGCCACCTGTCTGGATGGAGTCAACCGCTTCACCTGCGTCTGTCCGACCGGCTTCACCGGACGTTTCTGCACCGTCAACCTGGACGACTGCGCCAGTCGGCCCTGCCTGAACGCCGGCCTCTGCCTGGATGGCGCCGCCGGCTTCCGCTGCGTCTGTCGGCCCGGATTCACCGGAACCACCTGTGAGACGCCGCTGAAGAGCCGTGACAACCTCCATCCTGATTGGATGAAGCTGGGATGGGAGGGGTTGGGATCAGGTGGATTTAACGACTACAGAATCAACAGTAGTCACCGTGACGAGCGCTTGTTTACGGTGACAGTGAGCGAGCGCGGCGCTTCCGGCCTGTCAGAGGTCCAGCTCATCGTGCTGCTGGTGCTGGCGGTGCTGACGCTGAGTGCGGTGGTTCTGACCATTTCCCTGGTGCTGCACGGTCACTGTAAGAGTTGTGGCCACGCCCCCTGCAGCTCACTGACAGCGCCGTTAGAACAGAAGAGCGGGCGGCGAGCGCCACAAGACGAGAGAGACACTCACATCAGCTTCCTGAGCGTCACAGAACCAGAGAAGAAGAAACTCAACACCGAGGTCGTGTAGACGGGCTCCTCCCCACCCGGGAACGACAGGGTCAGAGGTCACCTGCCTCAGGTTCGGGTCAGAGGTCACATGCTGCTAGTATGAAAATGAGATGTGACATCATCACCTTTAAACCTGAACAGGAAGTGTGAGGTGGGAAACATCATTACCCATGAGCCTCAGCTGCTGAGGAGGAGACAAACAAATCACAGTCCAGCTCCAGCTGATCAGGAAGTGGGATTTCCAAATATGGTAGTGGGGGGGGGGCGTGGAATAGACCCTTGACAGCGAATCAGTGCGCAGCTTGCAGGTCAGGTGACACACCTGATGATCGGTGTAACTGCAGAGTTGTGATGTCGCCTCCTGCAGGACATGAAGGGAACTTTGAGAGGAAGACAAATGTTCTATGATTTCAGATCATTGGAGATTTTTTCGTTTCTTTTTTTTCTCTGATTAAAAAAACGAAATGTGATCGAATGAATTCTCTGCTGATGATGTCACAGTCACCTGATCTGTCACCTGACACCAGCTTCTCCTGCAGGTGTGAACATACAGTGACCAGTTCCTCTCCACACATTTACACAAACAGACCAAGGTGAGCATGCTAAGCTAATACTGTTAGCATTTCAAAGAACCAATGGGTGTGTTTGTTATGAAGCTGTAAACGTTTTTATTGTTGTGACGTCATTGAGCAGCAGAACAAACAAACAAACAAACAAACAGAAAATACATTCATCAGAGACATCAAGCCGTGTTTACCTGCAGGCAAACTCCAGGCGAGTGCTGTCACCTCTGACCTTTGACCTCACCTCATCAATAGCGTTTACTTTTCCATCATTACCCAGTTGGAAAGATTCAGATCAGGCCTGAGACCGACTCACAGTTCTCCACCAGGACACCTGAGTTCCTGCTGCTAGAGATTGTGGGCGGAGCTTAATCACAGGTGAAGTCACTTGGTGTTTGTGTGTGTGTGTGTGTGTGTGTGTATACAGGTGCTACATCAAACCATGCAGAGGCCTGTGATTGGCTACTCGTGATCATGTGATCTGACAAACCACAGAAGTGCAGTGCAGAAACATTCAAACTGTATAACTACAAATCAAGTGAAACCAGGAAGTGGGTGTGTCTGTGGGAGGAGTCACATCTCAGTCTTGCCCAATAAGCTCTCACCTAAACCTGATGTCAGGAGGACGGTCTCTGGGGCGGAGTCTGTGGGGGTCAAAGAATGACACATTTAGAAGTTCATCAAGAGGAACAAGCCATGAATCCTGTCACTTCCTGTTTATGTCACTTCCTGTTTTTTTTTCATTTAAAAATAAATTACTCGTTTCGAGGAGAAAATCTGCAGAGAAACTAAATAGTGATAAAACAACGTTTGGCATCAATTAGCTTCGCTTCGTTTAGCAAAGCACAGCTGAGCATAAAGGCGGGAGATTGATTGAGGCCTTGAACCACATTGATGTGATCTAACTGAATCAGCTGATCCACCATTCATGCTAGGCTAAGCTAAACTAAGCTAAGCTAACATTGCCAGCTAACAGCTTTAAATGTTGAACTGTTCTTTTGAATGAAATAATTTAAACACATTTAGGATGAATGGTGCTCTGGACCTGATCCAGAACCAGATTATGGACCACAACCAGAATGAGGACCAAACAAAGCCTCCAACACAGAACCTTTTCATCTCGGATCATTTCACACAAGTCACAGAACATAGACCCATGAGAAGACCAGCTGATACAGAACCAGACCAACACCAGACCCAGCTGGACTGATATAAACAACTGTTTTGTCTCAGTTCAGGCTCCGCCTCCTTCAGACCATCTCAGTTCTGTTCCTCAGAAACAAAGGACCAGCAGGGGGAGCCCTCTCAGGGTTTATCGTGAACCAGGGACCAATGATCACCAAACTGGAAATACTTTGTGGACCAGGACCTTCTTAGAACCACTGGACCTCATAGACTAAAAAGGAGGAGGAGCCTAAACTGGAACACACTACAGGTTCAGTTTGACTAAAACACTGAAACGACACCAGCAGAACCTGCGGAGGGACCAGAACTTTGACTGACACCTTTACCCCAGTGACGATACTGGCTGTCAACTGGTTCTGCGGAACCCGAACCCGCCTCACTGTCTCTGAGACCAGTATGGAGGGTGAACTGGGAGTGGAGGTGTGAACAGTCAATAGGAGGCAGTGTGGAGCAGGCTAGTGTTCAGCCCTTACTGCTGTAGGGGAGCCAGGAGGGGGGCTGGTACTTGTCTCTGATTGGCAGCAGGGCTTTGCTGGAGGTGGGGCCTGTCAGGATGGGCGGGGCCTCTTTGTCATCATCGTCGTCTCCCTCAGAGAGAAGATCACAGATCTGACGCTGCAGCTCGGCGCTGATGTCGTTCTCTGATAGAACCAGAACCCGCAGACAGGTGGGGTAGTTCTCCACCATGTCAAGAAACACCTGCACCCACAGACAACAACACATCAGTGTCTCCCCCTGCTGGACAGACGCGGCAAACATACTAAGCTAAATGACACCAGACGAGACCTGTGCTGATTGGTTGGTCAGACCGGTTCCCTCCAGGTCCAACACCTCCAGGGTTCTGCTGGACGCGACGGCAACGGCCAACATGCCAGCAATCTGGTCACCTGGACACACAACCACCAGAACTTTAACAACAGACACCTGCTACTGTTCACCAGTAACGGACAGGAAGTGGGTTGATAATTGACAGGAAGTGAATAGATAACGGACAGGAAGAGGATTGTTTACCCAGCAGGTTGTAGTCCAGGTTGAGGACTCGGAGCTGGGAGCTGTGAGCCACTGCGATGCTGAGCCGAGCCCAACCCTTGGAGCTGATTCCTGGGTTAGCGCTTAGCGTCAACTCCCTGAGGCCTGCACACACACACACACACACACACACACACACACACACACACACACACACATACACACTGAATCAGTGTCAATGGAAAATAGTTGCTAGCATCACTCTTTGTGGTTGCCCTGGAGGTGTGGTGGGCGTGTCCCCTCAGAAACCTTGGGGTTACCTGACTTGGCTCCATCAGGGGGCAGCATCCCGCAGATCAGAGCGAGCGCCTCATCACCCAACATGCAGTCTCCTAGATCCAGACAGACCAGGGCCGGATGTGTGGACAGCGCCGCGTTCAGGGTCACCAGACCGGCATCCAAGAGTGGGTTGCCGTGGAGACTGGATGGGACAAAGACAAGATCAAAGAAGCCCATGGTATCACATGTTCCTGGGGATGAATGGTCACAGATCGGGGGGCAGGGGTCACCCGGACCGCGACTCACAATAGCGTCTGCACCGAGCGGTTGGCTTTGAGGGCGTCGGCCAGGTGTCGTGTGCGGGTGATGCTGGAGACCACGCCCAGATTCAGGTTGAGCTGAGCGAGCGAGTGGGACTCTGCCACGCCGCGACAAATTCGTCCAAAGTCTCGATCGGACAGTTGGCAGCCGCGGACGGACAAGAGGCGAACGCCGTCCTCCTTCAGACTCTCACAGATGTCCTGCACCTCCGCCGCCGACAGCAGCTCCCCTGTGATCTGGATGGAGGCTGGCAGCATTCTGGACCGGGACCACCGGCAGAACCTGGTGAGCCTGGACAACCAACTGTGCCAGGAGAACCTGGAGAACCAGAAGCACCGAGAGAACCAGAGCCGGGCGTCATCACACGTGACAGTAACATGTGGGTGGAAGTTTGTGTTGACTTTGTTTGTTTATCTATGATAAAGCTGAATTCTTGTCTCCGCTCACTTTCATTAACATTCTGATCGACCTGAATCACTTCTGATTGATCCGGTTTAGGGTTCAACCGGGATCAATCACCATACTGATCCACACTCTCTGTTCATCTCATCTGTCACATCTGATCACATTCAGATCCTCTTGTGAGAAAGGATCAGGTGTGAAGTGGATCAGGTGTGAAGTGGATCAGATGTGAAATGGATTAGGTGTGAAGTGGATCAGATGTGAAGTGGATCAGATGTGAAATGGATCAGATGTGAAGTGGATCAGATGTGAAATGGATCAGATATGAAGTGGATCAGGTGTGAAATGGATCAGATGTGAAGTGGATCAGATGTGAAATGGATCAGATGTGATCAGTAGAGGATCTGAAATTAAAACGATCAATACTGAAAATGAATAAGTTGAAGAACAACTCCGAGCTGATCAATAAACCAATGGATCCAAAGATCTGATCGGAAACTCGCTCTGATTGGCTCAGCAGTGACGTCATCAATGAACCTGAAGAGGGATCGATCAGCTGACGCAGGAATGATCCGGATTCGCTGATGTCATCACCCACGGATCCCGTCACAGGCCACGCGCTGCTTCTGATCGCCCGTCACGTCACAGTCGATCGATCCGGTATCGATTGATCAGGTACGTTAGATGAGGGGGCAGGAGGGGAGGGGCTTGTGGCGCTGGGGCCGAACACGGGATCCGTCCGTCGGTCAGCGAGCGTCTTTGAGTGCCGGTGTTTGTTCAGGTGATCGGTACTACCGACCAAAGATCTGAGGCTGAGAGGGAGGGAAAGAAGTCTCACTCTGACTGATTTTACTCAGACCAAACGCCATCAACTAAAATATACCTCAATAATAATAATAATAATAATAATAATAATAATAATAATAATGATAATAATATAATATTGATTTAATAGATTGTTATGTAAATAAATGTTGAACATGCAAACTATCAATTAATTGTTAGAATAAAACCCAGCAGCAGAAAACAAACACAGTTCACATTTGTATTGATGCCGTCACTTACAAATATAAAGTGTCGTAATCTAATGTTTGATAGTCAAATGATTGACGGTTTAATTAAAACGTTTGGGAGGGAATTAAGCCACGTGAGCAATATTCATACTGTCACTTGTATGTGTAGTTTAATAACTGTCTGAGTTAAACTAGTTTGGATCCACACTTTGATTGACTCGGATTCATTCAGTTTAAATACATGGATCAAATATCAATCATGTGCAACTGACGTTTAAAATCAAACATTTTGATTGGCTCCCGAAGAACTGATCAGAGTGACACCTCGTCATTATATACTATCTGTACAATGTGACGTCACACAGCTTGTTAACCCTCCTGTGGTAATGACGTCGCTTGAACAAAAGAAGCATCGATACAAATATTATTCACAAACTGCTGTTATGGAAGAGTAATGTGAAGGTGATCGATCAATATCTGGTGATCAATACGATCACCAAAAAGATCATCGAGTCAAACTTCCGGTCCAGACTTTCAAAATAATCCTCCTGTCAGAGCGACAGACGCCACCTGCTGGTCATTACTGTGGGTGGTTATCAATACACCAACACATCGATTCATTAAAGGCATTTGTTTTTTGTTGTTTATTTTAACATTAAATAATTGTTGGTTCATCATTTCATTAAAATGTGTAGAATTATAAAATAAAGGGTTTCTTGTTTGGAAGCGTCTTACGTAGGTTGCACTGTGGCGTCATGACGTACCCGGAAGTCGATCCAGGCTTCCAGAGCTGTCGCCAACAGAGGCTAACAGCCAGCAGCTCCGAGCAGAGGAACTGAGGCGTACAGACAGACGGACAGACGGACAGACGGACGGACAGACAGACAGACAGGTGAGCACCTGAATGTGTCACTCAGCCGCAGACGGTTTGATGCTGTGACGTAAGCCACATCCTCGGAGCCGTTAGCTCCAGATGTTCTCCACGTCACATCGCTGTTAGCATGTTAGCTTTTAGAGTGGAGTGGTTTTTGTCTTTTCCATTCCTGAGTGACCTCTGACCCTGACACCAGAACCGGTTTCCCCTCGGGGCTCCAGACCAATCAGAGGCGTCCTGATGACGCAGCTCATTGTTATTCATCTGGTCGTGGTTAACAATGAAGCTGCTCAGCTGATACTTTGTTTACAAACTAACGTCAGCCTGGTTAATACGTGTTGCCGTGGAAACAGTCGACGATTGATGTCTGCTGATTCACTGAACATCAGACGTTCGATGTGTGCACAGGTAGAAACTGATGTGTGCACAGGTAGAAACAGGAAGTGGAATGGGTAGAAACAGGAAGTGAGGAAAAGCCGAAAATAAAAGATGCTCACGTGCAACGGTGATGCCAACAACTAGTCTGAAATATGAGCACATTTTTACAGTTACATTAATTTCTGACTAGGTCACGTGACGGGGTTAAAGCCGTAGCAACAACACTTTGCCTGTAGAGGGCAGACCAGGACGTAGAGTGTGACCCTCTGCTGCCCCCTGCAGGTGTCTGTGTCTGTGAATGGAAGTGTGGCACTCTGCAATGGGACCGGAGAGAGTGTTACCGAGCTCTGAGGACGAGCTGGGCGAGGACGAGCGCACGCCAGATGGAACGCTGCCGCAGCCCGGGGCCGTGTGGAGCGGGGGCGAGGGAGGGGTCACTGAGGAGGAGGAGGAGGAGGGGGAGGAGGGGGTGGAGATGGAGCTTGATGGCGAAGAGGAGGGCTATTACTACCAACCACTGAACCAGGATCCTGATGGTGTGCACGCCACTGAGGATGAGGGGGAGGAGCCTGCACCCGCTGAGCAGCTGCAGCAGAGAATCGAGGTGAGTACATGTGGCCGCACATACTCATGGCATCACTGAGCTCTACTTAAAGTCACATCTCCTCCAGGTAATGGGCCTGCACCTTCCCGAAGCTCCGCCCCCTGACAGTGACGAGGAGGATGACCCTGAGGGGGCAGCGGCTCTAAGTAGCCGGGCCTCCATCCCCATGGATGCAGGTGTGTCAGCACTGTCGTCGCCGCGGCGACCGTTTAGCGCGCGTTCAAGTTTCAACATCAGGTGCTGATAACGACATCACTTCCTGTCTGCTGACAACACTTCCTGTCCCCCTCAGACCACGTGGAGCTGGTGAAGAGGACCATGGCGACCGTGGCTCTGCCGTCTCTCGGTGTCCCGGCGTGGGCGCAGGAAATCTCCGACGACCAGTGGAAGGACATGGTCCAACACACGCTGCAGAGCCGGCAGAGCGCCGCCGCCGCCCTGCATCTCGGCCGCCACAGTAATGTCAACTGAGAGCGGCGCCGCCTCTTCCTCGCAGGTTCAACCGAGCAGAGACCAGGATCAGTGGTGGAAATGTCAGAGGAAGATTCTTCGGTCTCGTCTTTTCAGAATAAAAGGAACGGAGGGATGAAATCAGCATCTTTCGTTTTCGGACTTTGTGGTGGAAACAGTCAAGTCTGATTATGTTACGGAGCTTTGTTTTGTTTCTGCCGTTTTATTTTGAAAAGTGACAGTAGGTGTAAATAAACAAAGACATTTTATTTTGGAGTCTGAACTTGTCCTTTTGACATGAGGTCATTTTCTTTTTGGACAAAGTGAGTTTTCTTTTTTGTTGTCGGATCGATGACGGAATGATTGAGTGATTGGTCTTTATGTAAAATGTTGATCTGTGATAAAGTCACATTCCCTTTTTTCTACATGTGTCAATCAAACACTTCTTTATTGTCGTTGATACATGAACGTTTGTACAAACGGACTCTTTCATCTTCGCTCTGACGCAGCATCACGTGATTGTGTCGCCGCTGAGCAGTCGTGTTCTCACCGAGTCCAGCAGGGGGCAGAGCAGAGGCACTGGCTGATGTGCGTGTCTGTGGGGAGGGGGGGGGGGGTTCTGCGGGGAAGCTGAAATATTGTACTACTTAAGGACATGTAAAGACGATAGTTGAGGCTCGTTACCATGGAAACACTGATTTAACATGTTCAACACGTGTTACGTGATTAACTATTTGACAGAAATGTCAACAGCAAGAGTCAGCTTCGTTTATTGGTGAGGAGAATTAGTTTAATTTAAGGTGACAAAGAATTTTTTTGATTTCTCATTTGGAAAATAAAAGTCTTTGTTTCCCTCAGTGAATGTGATGTTTAATATTAAAGTCTAACTTAAATAAACATTGTTAATCTGCAGTTTTAATGTCAAACGTCTACGTTGGATTCGATGGATAAATGAAAGAGGGTTGTTTATGTTGACAATCAAAATGGACATGATTGTAAACAAGGAGCAGCAGCAGAGGATCATGGGAAATCTGAGTCCCATCACGTTCAATCTCAGCCGTTTATTCGACAGGGTTAAAAATCTCAGACATCCTGTGGTTTCAAATCAGGAATGGAGATATGTCACCGATGGGTGGGCGGAGCCAAACCATGTGATCAGACGGGATTCTGTCCACACTGCTGCGCCCTCTACAGGACCTGTGAGAGAAGACAGACTGGGCCATAAGCTGAACGTCCAGGTCAAGGGCCAGACTCCTGCTCCTCCCCCGTTTACTTGAAGCTGATTGGACGACAACATTCTCCTCATCAGTTCATCTATGAACACATGATGCCTTCAGTGGCCCGTGGGCGATGCAGTGATCCATGAGGTGGTTTGAACAAACAGCAGCAGGTGTGTGAAGCGATGACATGGACAGTGTCTCTTCTTGTTGACCACCAGGGGGCAGAGGACAGAGGCTTATTCCTTTCTTCCTTTTTTGTCTTGTATCAGCGTCGGCTCCGACCCCGTCCGACCCCGTCACACACCTTCCCGAAAGAGACGGACTTTGAGGAGGGGTGGGCGGGGCGTGTTGATGCTCACAAACCTGGAGCCCCGGTCAAAGAGCCTCCTGATTGGCTGTTAGAAACTCCTCCGCCCTCTGATGAGCCTCCAGAGCTTTGATGGTGTAAACGTCCTGAGGAAGTTCAGACTTTCTCCTCATCAGCACTTTGTCCTTCTTCATCAGCTCCGTCACACCCTGACACACACACACAAAAATAATCCAATCACAGGAATACAAGTGTGTGTGTGTGTGTGTGTGTGTGTGTGTGCGTGTGTATTACCTGTGAGGCCTCAGCCTCCACAGTTTTCTTCAGCAGTTGAATGTCTTCAGCTGTCGGAGTTTCTGTTTCCATCGAGTACACAACTACACTACTGTCACTGTACAACATGTACTACAAACACACACACACACACACACACAATGTACATTATAAACCTGCATTACTGATCATCATGAACTCAATTAAACACTCAAAAACATGTCTCACCTCATCCTGTGGGCGGAGTCCTGGGTGGAGGGGGTGGAGCTTGTTGCTCTGCAAGGTAAAAATATAAGAAAAAGCACTGGTGAGGACAGACAGGAGAGGACAGACAGACAGACAGGAGAGGACAGACAGACAGAC
>JAFBJT010002194.1:17361-33545 GCA_016785325.1 Chascanopsetta lugubris
AAACAAGAACCCCCCCCCCCCCCCCCCCCCCCCCCCCCCCCCCCCCCCTCCATGATCTGTGTTTGTGCAGTTCATTTCAATCACAACAATCTTAAAACGTAAGAATTGACATGTAGTGTTTGTTTTAGTGGAAACCTTGTGTTGGAGTGAAGGCAGCCATCTTGTGAAGGTGTTACGTCTCTGGACTGGTGGCTGTGGCCATGGTCATGATCTTGTTGTACTGAGTGGAGATGGCCTCGAAGGCTTCGTCTCTGTGCATCATGGCACCAAACACCATCGGCTGCAAACACAACAGAAGTTTGTTTCCACCGCTGTGACAAACGGGACGACTCTCTCCGAGACGTCACGCTGTTTGATTTCACATCCTGAGGCAGAGATAATATGCTTCCCTGGCAGGAAATCAACCTCCCGAGGAGCCTGGTTTTTGAAATGTTTTTTATAAAATGTTAATGTGATGTTCACAGATTCTGACTTCAGCTCATTTCCTCAGCCACGGAACGACGTTTGAATACAACCGACGTCTCGTGAGAACCCGTGACGGCTGGAGAACGTGCCACAGCTGTGGTTTACTCCAATTACCCATCCTCCCTTCAGGTGTACCTATAACCATTACATGAATCAATGCGCAACTAAGCACATATACATCTTAAAGGAGACGATACGTCACAACAACAAATCGTTTGCTGCAGGTTTAAGTGATAACGATTTGAAAGTAATTGCTGCATCCTTGGTACTTAAGAGTAAAGAAGAAATCTTTTGGCCACGGATCAGATTGAAGGCCACTCCCCAGGTGAGGCTCCTCCCCCTGAGTTCTTACCTTTTGAGTGGATGGCGTTGCTATGGAGATGCCCATCCCAGACCCAGGTAGCACGGACAAAACTTTGTACTGTGAAGGACAGAGGATACATTGACAGTATGTTATTGAAAAATCCATTTGTGTTGTGTTTCTCAGTAACCACTCGCTGGACCACAGTGGTGCTGTGCGTGGATACAACCCCTGTCATGATGCCTGCACTTTCACAGAAGCACATTCATGGGGGGGCTTTAACTGTGTGGAGTCACACCACCAGTTAGATGGCAACGCATCGAGGTCTGAACCCGGGTCCGACATCAGGTCGAGAGAATCAAAAACCGAGGACACGAGGAAAACACGAGGACCTACAATGTGTGTTGTGTGTTCAGCAACTTCCCAGCAGCCTGTGAGTCTCCGTTACCTTCTGGATATCTTTAATGTCGAGCAGTTTGATGACTTTGTTCCTTTTGGTGGATCCGGACCTGGAGCTGGAGCTCTCGAAACACAGGTAACTACGGAGACGATTGAGATGATTCGGTCAAACCCCGTGAACACTGGAGGCTGAGGTTCACAACACTGTGACTCCTTCTTTCTCAGCTCCCGCCCCCCGCCCGCCCCCCGCCCCCCCAACAGCAACAATACACTTCCCCTCCCAACGATGTGGGCTAAAGAGTGGCTTGGGAGTAAAAACCGTTTGTATATGTGATGGATGTTTTCGTGGCTGACAGGAAGTGGACCCCTTACTTCTCAGTGACGTAGAGGAATCCATTACGGATGTAGTCTGTTGGTGTCCTCCTGTCTCTGTTGATGAGGCAGCAGCGCCAGCCGTTCTCACACACTGAGACAACAACAGAGAGAGCAAAACACACCTGAAGAGCCTGGTAGACGGTTACTCCACATATTGTGTTGAATGGCTTATTCTGGCTGTTTCAGACTCTGTATTTCTAACTTTTCTCTAAACGCCAAAAGTGAACGAATAGAATTTTGTCTTGTACGAAACGTTTGCTTCAGGTGGACTTTGTTTGTAGAAATACGGAACATTTAGTAGACTTGTATTCATGGACTTGCACAGGATAACAAATAACAGGTTACATGTTACACTTCAAAATAAACCTGTCAGGTACAACATTTTCCATTCTTCACATCTGAATTTTGACATTATCCTGACACGGCTGAGCCCTCCAGTCTCCCCCTGCAGTAAATGCCTCACTTGTCAGGGGGCGCTCACTCTCCGGCATGTTGAAGACTTCGTGGAAAGCTCCCCTCTTGGTGCTGTAGTATCGCCCTCCGTCCTCGTCTCGGCTGACACCCATGGGAGGCGCAGCGTTCAGGCTGCCTCTACCCCCCGTGGCAGGAATCTGGGCGAGTGAATAGAAGGGGGCGTGGTGATTGAGGTGTTCGTTTCAGTAAATGAGAAGTGGTGACGGTGGCGGCGGCCGCCATGTTTAGCATCACTGAACCTGAACAATCAAGCATTTATTACAGCTGAGAATCCACAAGAAGAACAAGGGCTATCAGAGGTTCTCCTACATGTTTGTGAGGGGAAGGACGAGGTGAGAGGCACTCAGCAGAAAAATGCAAAGTTGCCACTAGAAGTAACTAAATCTATAACCTATTAGGAGGAAGAGGATATACCTTTATTGACAGTGTTCTATCTGAACCTCTGGCAAACATTCACAACAATTCAGATAATATCTAACTTTTAATCCTGTGGGTGGCGCTAGCTAGAGGTCATGGGAACATTAACATTGAGCACAGACGACATTGGTCGGGGGTTTCTCTCTCTACCTTTCAGCCAACACACAGATTGACACGTTCACTACTGATCGGAAACATCAGCTGATTGGTTCCTTGGGAGTATCTGACAACTTGATATCTGGAACTAAGGTGTACTCAACTAATTGTCACTGTGACTACACATCACACACACACACACTCACTCACTCACTCACACACAGAGTGAGCAGGAGCCTACCTGTTCACACTCAGAAAGCTGAGAGAGAAAAACAACAACTCAGAGAGCTGAAACAAGAGCTGTGACGAGGACCAGTGAGAGTGCTGGTGTCCATTTTCCTTTTGTTGACCACAACTGGGCGAGCCGGTGACAGAACACCAACCTCCCACAGCGCTTCATGGCCGTAAGTGTGACTTTACACAACAGCCCTTTCTGCAAGATTTGCTAATGTTTTTTGGGGTTTTTTTTTTTGCACATGTTGGTGCACAAACTGTAATTTCGCAAAACACATGTGAGTCGGAGACAAAAGTTAGCCTCGCGGACTGACTCCAGTGAGGTTTCAGCTGTGTGTTTGCACTGACCCGTCGGCTCAGAGTGGTGATGCCGCGCTCCTTCAGCTGCAGGTCGGTGGGTAAATTGGTCCAGATGACGTAGGGGGTGTCGAAGCGCTGCCTCAGCTTGGGACAGCTCTTAAAGATAAAGTTGATGATGAAGAACTTAATTCCTGCATACACAGCTGAGGAGAGAGAGGAAGAGGACCACTCATTAGACACGGGGCTGAATCCGACTTCCTGCTTTTGGCACTCAGAAAAAAAAAACTCTGAATATTATTATTATTATTATTATTATTATATCATGTGGAGAGAAACGCATTCAATACAAGAATTTACCGATGATGAATCCAAGCAGTTTGAACGGCAGCAGGCAGGAGGAGATGAAGGCCACCCACAGACCGACGTACAGCTTCTGAGTTAACTCTGGCTGCACCCACATTAACAAACTGAACACACACACACACAAATTATTCGGAGCGGGGACCATCATTTCAGTCACACTTGGAACAAAACATTTAAAGGTGAGCTCACTTCTTTATTTTCTCCAGGATGTTGGCCATCCTCCCAAACAGGTTCTGTGTGGATGGAGATACGGAAAAGGAAAAGTCAGTTTTGATTCTGGACATGTGTCTAATTCCACCCTTTTCTAGGGATAAATACTTCATTTAAATTGCAGATATGTGTGACAGCTTTGGTTTTAGAGACGTGACTTTGCTGGTTTAAAAAGTTGAATTTGTTGAATGTGGTCACCTGCGCTTTCTGAGCCACATCAAGAACCAGCTGGAACTTCTCAGACACGGTCAGGTCTTCTTTAGGAGGCTCCTGGAAAATCACAGTAAGACAGACAGTTAATGTTACATTTTATATTTTATACTATATTTCAGCTGTCCATCAAAACTTTTAACCATTGAATATCATTCCTCCTTTGTGTTTCAAGCACATGTAATTAACTATCATGTACTGCAGGAGGTGCTGGTAGATGGTTTTCATTTAGAATAAAGATCAGTCTAAATAAAATAGAACTAAGACAATTGCTGCATAAGTCGTTGTGAGAGTTTGCTCACCACAGGCTCTGAGACTTCGGGTACGATGCTCCACTGGATCCTCCAGCCTCTGAGAGCAAAGCATCATGGGTACACACAAGATCAGTTTACAGCTCCAGATTACGCTCAACTCCAAAGTGATCAGAGTGAGAGTTTCATATGTTTTCATACAGTGACTTGGTTAAAGTGGATGGAAAGAGCAGATGTCTATCAGTAATAACAAAGACTATGTACATTAAATAAACAACTACTGATGAATAGATAAATAATCATTCGTGAGAGCCGACGGGAGTACAAATAATGATCGACATGTTTTCTAGTCCTTCTCCGAGCAGCGTGATGAAAACACAGAGTGGGCGGGGCTTGTACCGACCTGGCAATGAGGTAATTTAGGGACAGGCGGAGGATGGCGAGGAAGAGGAACATGGGAATCACCCAGCCGTGCCACGCTGTATACATGTAGATCTATATTTTTGCATAAAACACACACGCACACACACACACACACACATTTTATTCAGCTAATTTGATCAATTCTATTGTCTTATCATATGGACGCCCACACAAGGATAAGATAGATGCCATGCGTGTGTGTGTGTGTGTGTATGTATGTGTGTGTGTGTGTGCGTGTGTGCAGGGACTCACAAAAAAGGCAATGGCTGATGTGTAGATAGAGTACCAGCTGGATAAGGCAGAAAGGTTCCTCTTGAAGTTGGTCACTGGTTTGAATCCCCGCTCTGGAAACCAACAGGGAGAAAATTGTCCAATCACAGGCAGAGAGTTGGTCAAGACAACACATCATCTGCTGTGTGTGTCTTTTAAATCAGAGTAATCAAGAAAAAGATACAAAATGTGCAAACGTGTTCCATTCTTTTGTGTGTGTGCGTGCGAGTGTAAGACAGCACTGTGTCTAAATACGTGAGAGACGCTTCTTCCATTGATCAAATGAACACACATTTATGGAAACAAAGGAAGAAAAAACATTGAATGCGAACTCACTGAGACGTCTCATGTTTTCAGTCAACCTGTGGAGAAGAAGAGAGTTTTCTGGACTCAAAACAAATACAACTAGAAGCACAATTAAACCCTTAAACCAAAGTCACACTTCAGTGACTCCCATGATTAAGATGTTTATCTGCAGATCTCTGTAATTGGTTGAAGCAATGAGGCGGCACAGCTCGGCAGCAGAGATCGACAGATCTTCCTC
Source organism: Chascanopsetta lugubris (assembly GCA_016785325.1). Classification (NCBI taxonomy): domain Eukaryota; kingdom Metazoa; phylum Chordata; class Actinopteri; order Pleuronectiformes; family Bothidae; genus Chascanopsetta; species Chascanopsetta lugubris. The sequence goes on from JAFBJT010002194.1 coordinate 22,694, forward strand.
CTCACCTCTTAGCGCTCAGCGGCTCTTCCGTCTCCACTGTCGTCTCCTCCGGCTGGAAACGGAAGTCTTCGATGTAAACCCCAATATGCTCATAAAGCCATTTCAGGAAACTATTGGAAAGCGTGTCCTTCTGTTTGTCTGAAAGGGGCGACAGGTAGGAACTGATTTTTACACTGTGCTTAACTTGCAAGAGTGTTTACGTGTTCAAATCTCAAGGGAATATCCGACAACCTGGACAGATAAAACGTAGAAAAACAGATCTGACTGACAGATGAGAGGAAATCTGCTTTCTACAGGATGCTGGGCAGCACTGTGTAGATCGTGTACACTCCCCAATTCACCAGACAGCATAGATGAAGTGAGCAGGAAGAACTTTTGGATCAAAGTGAGTGAGTTGGTGCGGCAGCTCACCCGTGCTGCCACTTGGTGGAGGGGGCGGGGCTTTAGGTGCCAGACAAGGTGAGTCTTCAAGTCTGAGTTCAAGTTTCCATACAGACAGAAAAATAATCCATCAGTTGGGACAAATATATCGCAGATGTCAGTCTGAAGCCACTTCGATAAATAAAGCTGATTTATTCGTGTGTTGTTGTTGTTTTTTTAACCTGGATTTCAGGGCGTCATTCATCTTCTGCTCCAGCTCCATTCGCCTGGACCGCTCCTTCTCCAGCTCCAGTCTGAGTGAATCCACGTTTGATTCCTCTTTAAATTTCCTCAACTCCTCCTCTGAAACAGATTCATGGTAAAAATGTGGGATCGGATCTGGGAATTTGCACAGTAAGTAAATAAGAGTACTGTGGTTTGAAAATTTGCTCAACAAAACCGTACAACTTTGAATGAATCTGGGTGTTTGAATTTAGATGTTGAGTGAATACATATCACACTTAAGGTGCCGTGACAGGACACAGCTGTGATATTTCGTATCTGTGTGAGACTGACCAGGCTAAACTCATTTGTGGAGGTTGCGTTTTGAATTGCACCTCAAAAACACAATGTCACTTCAGAATTAACTTAGTGAAAACAAGGATAAGCTCAGATTAACTCACGTAAAAAGTGTTTCTCCAACAACGCAATTTCTAGGTGACCTTTGACCTCATTCAGATCTGTCCTTGGCTCATCTTGGAGAGCAGCAGAAAATGACCCTGGACCTGCCTGAATGTTAAGAAATGTGAAAACTCAGATGAAATATACAACAGTCACTTTCAAGAAAGGATGGCGGCTTTTGTTCTGTGCGGGGTGCCACAAGGTACAATCCTGAGTCACCCACAATTTACTCTTTACAATACTTCACATTCTTAATTATAGGACTAGTGTTGAGGCAGTTTGTAAGATGGAGGTGGAATTATTCCAACTTCTGATGGTAGAAATAGAATATAAACTGAAATACTGTATACTATAATATAACTGAAAATACATGCAAATTTAATACAAGATTAAAAAAAAGATCCTGCACACGAACATTACACTAAATAAGACTCAATATCAGAAAATTCTTCTTAGTACAAATATTTTTGTAATTCTTTCAACCTGGATTTGTTTATGAAATTTTTTTTATTTACCTGAGCTTCACCCGGTTGTTCATCCAGCTCCTCAGAGTCTCTGGAGGAGAGGTGAGGTTTCATCAGGACCTCCTCAGCGCATTCTGTGTCTGATGTGGGGGGCGACTCGGCCGGATCCAGGAAATCCTCCCGTCTCTGGCCCCGGAACCGAATCCTGTCCAGACGCTTCAGCATGGTGTAAAGACGTGGAGACGGCCTCTACATGAACATGACTGAGGGTCACGCTGCAGAAGCTGGAAGATAAGAGGAGAAGGAGGACATGAAAAAAGATTAAGTGATGCTTAAATCCTGTGCACGCCTGCAGTGCAGATGTGGCTGCAATCAGTATAATGAGAATAATGAGATTGATGACATTCTAATCAAACTCGGACAAAACACAGACGTAACCTCAAACATTTGCTGTTGATTCACATCAAATGAACTTCCTCAAAAGTGATCAGTCCTTCAAGAAATGCTTAGCACGTCCACTTTTATTAATGTAAAAACATGGCGGCCCCCGTAGAGAGGACCCCCCGTCCTCCTAACATTTTTTAGAAGTGACAAAAACAACCAAAATCGTACACACTGCACCTTTAAGCTGAGACCATTCTTTTTTTGAAAAGCACTTGCCTCTTAAACAGTGTGGAATTTACAACACAGTCATACATGTCATCACCTGTCGCTACAGCTACAGTGTGAAGGATTTATGGTGGTGTGCTCACACGGAAGGTCACTGTACAGTCTTACTTGTCTTACTTCATTTGTTGAGGACAAAGACATTCTGTATCTGCCCAGCTTCAACACTGTCTGAACATGTTGGGATGGTGGAAACTGCAGGAAGTACTTTCAAGAGCTACGATTCAGAGCTCAACTTTACAAATGCACTGTTTTACACCATACTGTTCCCCTTCACTGCGCATCAAATCAAGTACTGCACTGTTGACTCCATATTTGATCGTTTAAGTCACTTCATAGATGTCAATGGGGCAAATAACAGACATTCGCAAAAGATGAATATTTCTGTCCAAATGTAGAATTGTGAATATCAAAAACTCCAATGCAAATACCTAGTAGAGGCCTTTATCAATGCAGCCATGTTATCATTCATACTAAATGATGACAATAGACAAAAGCATCATTATTTTCCGATCAATGTAAGATTCAATCATCTCCATTACCCGGCTTTTTGCATAGTTTGAAATCGTCTTTTTGACTTTAAACATGCACGTTGACCCTCAACTTTCACTATGAGCCGCTGTCTCTAACGGTCTATTACACAACCCAGCTGTCAACCCAATGCCCTGCTGGCCCAGACAAAGACTGCGACTGGTCTGACAACTTAAACAATTTATCAGCTCGTTCCGCACCTGCTCACACCACAATACCGTCTGTCCAGGTGTGACGAACCATGTGCATGACTGTGGCTGGGGTGTAGTAGTACAAGAAGTGGACACAGGAAGTGCACCAAGCTTAAAAGCGAAAGAGTACATAGTGACCAAATTGTGGTACTGCAACCTCAAGGTTATTCACATCGAGTTATGATGCCCACACAGATTTATTCTGTTAAGCTTGCATCAAGGAAAAAAAAAAACGTATATATTGCTAATATATTTCAGGCCCTGAATCCAGTTCTTAAGATAAATACATGATATGTCCTCTAAATGTCTATACGATGAATATCTCGTTGTGTCACAATGGCTGACAGAGAGAAATACATACCGTTCACTGACCGCTTATCGACCATGAACTGCTGAATCTTTTATTGATGACATAACACAGATCACATAACATCATCAGGGGATGTCTGAGCAGTCACAGATTCTTTCTCAGGCTGAGAGACCACAGGGTTAGCTTCAAATTCATTCTGTCTACATAAACGTGTCAGTTGTAAACATGTCAAAAGTTATAGAGTATCTGACAGGTCCTCCCTGCAAAAAATATTTGGCCTTTCCTTGAACAGGGTTTCTTCAGTGGGGATCTTTACATTTTAACTTTTAAAATTACATGTTGTGTCCATCACCTCACCCTCACCCTTCTGAGCATGGGGGAGAACTAATGGTGGCTCTCAGTTGTCATTAAAACCCAAAAGATGTTTAGTGTGTCCACTCTGGGCTACTGTAAAAACATCATTGGAGGAAATAAAATTTTAAAAAATGAAAACATTAGGTGATTATATATTAATGAAAATGTCAGTATGTATTTGTTTTGTAATAATTTTAGAATTCACAAAAATGACCAACAATCTTACACACTGCACCTTTAAATGCCGGGGGGAAAAGCTGGGCTCCAGCAAAGGTCGGGTTATTATAATAATTGTTATCGAGAGTGAGCACATAACAAAGAAATCTGGTTCATGTTTACCAAGACCACCATGCTACACCACCATTGTTTACAGTAGCCCGGAATGGACAAGCTAAACAAGGTTCCCTTGAGTGTTTGAAAGGGAAGGGTCAAGCGAGGAGTAATCACTGTATCACGTGACAGCAGAAAATGTCACTAAATCCATAACAGTGCACCTTTAACTTGAACAAAAATACGGTTTTCCCTTTGTCTTCCCTCTCAGACGCTTACATACTTGTAGCATAACAAACCTGGATTTGTCGATAAAAAAAAATATATATATATATATAAGATCCTGGCCCACTGACACCTGGACACCGGACGTCTTTACAACCAATCAGGGACGACACGGATCAACATCCCGGGTAGACACACCGGTATGTTTTACTTGAGAGCGGATAGTTGGGAACGTAGGAAGCAATTAAGCGTGGAAGGAAAGGGGAGGAAGGAAATAGTTGACAAAGGAGGAGTGTCTCACCCACCGTGAACAGAAGCAGGAGTCAACTTTGCCTCCTTCTCTCCTAATCCTTTCCAAACCGCTCTACAGACTCCTCTGGTCCGCCTAGAAACTCCCAGGCTCCTTTACACCGCTTTAAAAAAAACAGCCTGGATACGGAGGGTGTTAACCAGACTGTGCTTCTCTACCTGCCTGGTACACAAATCCTTATGGGTGGGGCGAGCAGCAGTTGTTGCCAAACCCGGAAGTGACGCCATCACGTCGCGTTCCTCAGCCTAACGTCACGCGGAACCAAAACAGTCAGCTCCGTGTTTCTGAGGGGAACGAGGGAGCTTGTTTGTCCTGGTTTGTCCGGACTTTTGAGCCCAGGTAGCCGGTGACGGTGGCTGTTACACCCCAGCAACCCGCAGAGTGCCCGCGGACATGGTCTCCACGGTACAAAACACCGACGTGAAGCAGGTAAAACCCACTCACCTGAGCTTATTTTCGTACCGTGCCACACCCAGTGACGGTGAGACAAGTTCCCGCCACACCTGCAACGAAACACCATGGCGACAATATAATATTAAAGCTAGACTGACGCCACGAACAACCCCACCTCGCTTTACGACAGGTCGCATACGTCACAATAATGTTGCTCAAACTTTTCCAACACCCTCCAGTCACCTGTTTGCTGACGTTCAGTCTTCCCCTTTCCCAGAGTATTGTGTCCTTCGTGAAATCTGGGCTCCCTATGTTCAATTCGTCATATAGATCATTTCATGCAACTTGATTCTGCCCTCAGTATTCGACTTGTGGTTATTGTTGTATTTGTTAGTGGGTAGTTATCATATACACATTAAATCTTTATTTTTCCATTACATATTATTCATCTAATCTAAATTCCACTCACTGAACCTTATAGACTAAGTCTCAAGCTAACCTTCTCTTGATGTTCAGGATGTCTATTATGCACCATGTTTAAAATTGTGTATTCAAATGTCTGCATGTGTTTCTGTGTAGTAGTTTGGTTGCCTTGATTATGGATCTTAGCTTACTCTTCAACTCTGCTTTTCTCATTTCCCTCATGATGTATATGAGGGGATTCCCTCAACATGTGTATGATTTTGAATGAAGACGCAGAGTTTGTGTCTCGTCTGCAGAAGGATGCTGATCGAGCCGTGGTCGTGGCAGTGACGTCTGGCGCAGTGTTTGAATTCGGAGCCGGTGACGAGGATGGAGATGAGGTTTTCAAAGTGGGCCCAGCATTTCCTCTGCTGCAGGTCAGAGTTTGATACTGGCTCCTGGTCAGAGTGTGTTAGAGTGTGCGTTCATATTTTTGGTTTTAAAAGACAGTCTGGTGATACACGGGCACTAACTGTTGTTTTGATTCATAACCCGGTCTGTAAAAACATTTCAAAAATGCCATAAAACATATGTTCTAAACATGAATCAATACAAAACTAGGAATCTGCAGATTTTTGACATTTTGAACACTGTAGCAGAACAGTGGCTCATTATGGTCAAACGTGTGAGTCTTTTAAGTCTGAGTAATATCACTGTCAAACCTGAATCCTTTTGAAATCTAATAAACCCCTTTCACTCTTTTCTTTTCTTTTTCAACACAATCAGTTGTTGATATTAGACATACTTCTTCTGTTTCCCCTCAGGCACTTCAGAGAGTGAATGAACGTCTGCTGGTGGAGAATCCTGCCGAGTCACTGTTGTTTGATGTCGTCCTGATCACCACTGATGGACAGCGGCAGCAGCAGAGTGCTCGCATCATCTCCAGCACCAAACACTATGGTGATTTAACTTCCAATAACATAATATAATCAGCAGACGGATGAGAAGGGTTTGAGTTCCTCGTTTTGTCTCACGCTCCGTCCGTTGCAGGTCTTGAAGTCAGCAGGTTTTGTTTTGCCAGTGAGGAGGACTACAGTGAGAGTTTGCTCACAAATAACGTGAGGCTCTTCCTGTCAACAGACAGAAATGAGGTGTCACGGGCATCACAGAAAGGTCAGCAAGTTTTGTGTTTTCTTTCATTTATTCTGACGGATAAGAAGCTCTGTAGGTAACTGCGGAGTTCTTACCAGTGGTCACAATAACTCTCGGATCTGTCATGTCTGATCTGGTCAAAGGCAACTAATACTAAGATAATACTTTTAGTCATGGGATAGCAGCAGAGAATTATGAGACGAGGATAGTAAAAACATGTGGGCTCTTTTTTTTTCTTAAAGAAAAGCGTATTAAAGTAACATTAAAACTTGATGCATTCGAGATCAGAGTCATTTTTTCTCATTTTCTCTTAATTCGTCAGTATGACCATGAGGGTGTATCCATTATGTTATTTGCAACCTAAAAAGTCAGGTTTGAACTTAAATGGTGGTGAGTCTGATTTTAGAAGCTGAATCATTCCGTTTTCACATTTGTCCAGGTGTTGTCTCAGCCCTGCTGGACCAGCACTCGGCCTCCTGTTCATCAGAGCAGCTCAGAGTCTTATTCCGTGGAGACGCCATCATCAGCCCCGACACCTGCCCACCGCTGGTGAGTGAACGGGCCACTCGGGTGCCACTGGGAAGATTCAGCTCCATCTTTACTAATTCATTATTGCTGGGCTTTTTCAAATGCTGATTTGAAGTGGTGAGCCCAGAGATGTTTTCAAAGGGTCTCTCCCTCTCTGTCTGCGCAGAGTTTCCCTGCTCAGCTCGGTGAGATGCGGCAGCGGTTCGGCCCTTTAGACAGCCCTCTCAGCATGGTCCTCGTGACGGAACATGGTGGCAGGGAAAGCTGCAACGCCGCCCTGCTGACGTTGCGGTCCCTTGGTGTAAATGTGGATGAGGCATACTGCCTGGCAGGGGTACCACGGGGCCCCATCCTGTCCCTTATCCGACCCCACTTCCTGCTCAGCAGTGGCCCGAGTGACCTGGAAGAGTTATGACATAACGACAAGATAAACTGTCACATGACTCGTGTCTTCCCACGTTGTGTCTTGAAGACAAAATGCCAATTCCTCAGTCGGGACTTTTTAAGTCCGAATAGTTCTGTCAGTTTGAATTTCAGTGTTCGGGGTGGTTGTGTTTATCATGTGGGCTCCATGCTTTATGTGTACAAGTATCTGTATTCTTGTCGCATTTTTCGCAAATCTGTGCTTTTGTCCCAATTGAAATCAAATTTCCACTTCAGTGGTCTGACTGATCAGCAGTAAGGCTGTTGGCAGGTTTTGATGCGTTTCTCTGAGAGGTATTGAAAGTTTTGATCTGTGTTTAGTTTCTTAGGATCTCTGAGTTCTGAAAACATTGAAGAGTTGCGAGATGCTCAGAGATTTTTTTTTTTTTTAAACTAAACTTCCAGGATGTGCAGCCGCTCAGGTCATGACATCCAGATTAAAAGATGTTACTGGCTAAAATCATTTGTTTCTGAAAGGGACTGTGATCACCACTTTTGCAAAAACCTTGAATATGTATTTGATACATAAATAAAACAATTTATAACGAGAGCAAAATGATATGCCCTGTGCATGGTTAGTTTGTTGCAGTGATGTTTGAAGTTGACCAGCAGGTGGCAGCTTCATGCAGTGAACAATGAAGAGGAATAAAGACACTCAAGTACACAAAGACAAGGTCATATATGATAGTGCAGCATGCTGAGTATGTAATGTTTCTGCTGTCTGTCCTTTAAAATTTGGATTTGTGAGACGTATGTTAAATGTGGGATGGCCCAAAACAAGATTTAGGTGAAGTTGAACTATTGGGGACGACTGAATATGACGATTGAAATGTTTTTCTGTTTTTTTTTAAGTTCTCAGTCCGTTCATGTAGGAATTTTATAAAAACCCTTTGGAAACTTTTCTGGACATTACCAGGATGTTGTCAAGTCTTTAAAAGTGGCAGCGGGGCCTTGAGGACCCTAACAACATCCGTCATTGCAGGAGTCCTGTAGAGGATTCCTGGAAACTATAAAAGAAACAGCCACCTAAGAGTCCCTCGCAGCTTAAAGTACACATTTAAGAAGGCTGCAGGGTTTGAAAGGAGGTTGAGGCTCCGGGGATTCGGAAACAGTTTATCTTCAGCGGGGGCGGTTTGTCGGGGATGTGACAGGACGGAGATTTTCTTGACGATCCTAGGGGCTTTCTTCAGGAATCCCTGAGGTTTGAACCAAGGAGGTTTCAAAGATAATATTCGATACGGTTTCATTTATTCTTATAATGCAGCTGAATGTGTTTTTCCCGTTCTTGTAGGTTTGTATTGAAGGCACTTTGAGGAAATCCAATGGTCTCGGAGAGACTTTTTGACCTCTCTGAGGACACGCCACCATTGGTTCCTCTGGGACGTGTTGCTTATAGCAGAGCACAGCGGCCTCACAAGACACACAAGAGTGCACCTGGAAAAACCAGCAAATTAATGTCATCAGTCATCACAGGATGTAAAACAGACGGAGGCTGAGGTGATCATCAGGAGTTGCAGACTCGTCTCTGCTGCGGGAAATTAAAACGTGTTCGCTGAAATGAAGCAGCACGCCGACGTCCGTTTCCGACAGGCCGGTATCCCCTTTGTTTTCATTATTTCAAGTGATGTTTGTGATGAATGCTGTAATAATCAGCTCTGTACCTTCAACACACACACACGTACACACACAGAGACATCTCATTTGAAAAATGAGCTTCCAGCGATTTTGATCTCGGCTGCTGATTCAAATGACATTTCAGATAGTTGCATGCTGTGTTTGACGAATTCAACATTTGAGTTTGTATTGTGACTGTCATTATTAAAAAAGCTGCCGGTTGGGTGTTTCCAATGCAGTTTGCCGTGTTAGTGTTTCATGCATTAAGTGCCACGACGGTCTGTCCGTCCGTCCATCCATTAGGGACAAACGGAGTTTTAATGATAACTGGACTGATAAACGGTAACTGGTCTGTATTTACAAAGCGCGTTATCAAGTCTGGGAGACCTCTCGAAGCGCTTTACAGCTCACTGATCACTATCTCCTCTGTTGTCAGGCGAGGAGGTGGGGTCGAGGGATTTTCAGTTCCAGCTTCACCCCTAGATATCAACGTCTACACTGAGCCTTTCACTCTCTCGGGTTAAGATCAGTTATAGAAACTCTGATGTAATGCGCGGTATTTTGCAGCACATTTTAATCCACGTATGAGCGCCGGACCATGAGCTGATCTTCAGCTTTTGTCAATGGAGAAAAAAAAAAATGGTTTCATCAGCGACGTTGCTCCGCCCCATTCAGCTCTACACGATGATGCTGTTGCCGCCACATGTGTCATCGACACCATTTCCCCTCTGCCACTGCCTTCCAGTTTGCCCCAGGATCCGACAGATGCTCCAAGGTCTTTCCCATCCTCGTCCTCATCAACACGTCTCTCCATCCGCCCTGACCTTCTCGCCTGTGACAGAGGGCGGAGAGGAGAAAAGAAGAGGGAGGATCCTTGCTGTCACTCGCATGACTTGATCATCCATACGTGTAAGTGCTGCCCGGCCACCAGCAACACGACCATCTCCCACCCCCAACCAGACTGTGTGTGTGTGTGTGTGTGTTGAGTGACCTGTGGGTGCCAGCCTCACCTCCGAGTAGACGAAGAGCGGCAGCACCAGCATGGCCAGCATCAGATCCGCCACCGCCAGGCTGACGATGAAGTAGTTGGTGGTGGTCTTCAGCGCCTTCTCCATGAACACGCTCACACACACCAGCATGTTCCCGCAGATGATCACCACGATGAGCAGCACCCCGAACACCAGGGCCGCTACGTTGTGGCCCCCGGCCGCCACCGCCCCCGCCCCCGGGGCCACCGGCTCCGCGCTCACGTTGGCCTCCATCCCTTGCCCGGCTCCTCTGCTCCGTCCTCCCGCTCCGAGCCACAGCACCGCGGCCCCGGGGCTCTCATGAATGCCACGCCGGACTCCTGGCGCCTCTCCGGGATCGTCTCATGGTGGCAACACGGGGACTTTCGCCGTGTTGGTCCGGGGCGCGCAGGTGCGCACTTTACGCACGGAGCTGTGCGTAAAAGCGCGGAAACAAAGACGGTCTGTTCCTTAGCTCGCAGAGTGACACGTGCGATGAAAAAGTCACATCATAACGATCAAAAACGAGGCAGAGAAAGTCCCGCGTGTCTTGTTGAAAAGAACATTGTTTTTTGTGTGTGTGTGTCTGTCTTTTAGAACTCAGGGTGAAAATCCTCAGGCTGCGAGAGGAAGATAATCCATGTGTCCTCGGTGAGGCTCGCGCAGAGGAGCAGTGAGCGGACAGTGTGTGGTCACACGGCGGTGAGTGAGTGAGTCGGGATGAGGGGGCTGCTATCTGCTCCGCGCGTGTGTGTGTGTGTGTGTGTGTGTGTGTGTGTGTGTGTGTGTGTGTGGCCACAGACCGTGAGAGGCCGCCGGGGCCAAATTAGCCAATCAAAGCCGCTTATCATCTGCGCTTTAACGCGTCCTTCAGTCCTGAGCTGCAGCAGGTCTCTCTCTCTCTCTCTCTCTCTCTCTCTCTCTCTCTCTCTCTCTCTCTCTCTCTCCCTCACTCTCTCCCTCGCTCTCAC
>JAFBJT010002194.1:43485-50985 GCA_016785325.1 Chascanopsetta lugubris
ACACACACACACACACACACACACACACACACACACACACACACACACACACACACACACACACACACACACACACACACACACACACACACAGGACCTGCCAGCCTTTGTCCCATAGAGGCAGTGCCTCCGTGTTGTCATGGTAACCTGAAGTCGGTTTCACTGTTAAGGCCTGATTGTATGGAGCTCAGGCGGGATGGATCCCTGACTGGGTGAAGCCTCATTGGAGCCTGCCATGCCATGCTGTGCCACGCCATGCCAGGTTGACCTGCGAGCTCCTCTACATAACCACCGACTCTTTATTCTCTCCTCGTCCGTCACTTCGAACACGCTCCTCTCTGGTTCCACATTTCTGCAGGTCACTGCAGGCCAATTCCTAATTCCTCTACTTTTTTTTTTTAATGCTTTGTAGTTCACAAATAATATGTTTTCTGTGATGAATTTCTCTGTGTGTTTGAAATCAAACCAAACATGCCAACAGACTTCAAGAGTTTGCCTTTCACAGATGACAAATGCATCAAGAGATGTTCTGGTCAGACGCGTTCACAACAACATGCGTACGTAGAAGCGAGAGTGGAGGTGTGGTGCAGCATGCAAGAGGGGGGACACGATATATTATAATTCTTTGTCCCATTGCAAGTCAGCAGTTCATAATTCAAACTTGAGAACTCATCGTGTTTCTACGTGTGGAGGCCAAGGGGAGAGAGTCGTGATTGCGGAGTTAGCCTCTGAACTTTGGAAACATACCTACCAATGACTTTCTGTCCAGGGAAAAGGTTTGGCTCCATGCCGATTCATTAACGTTCTATACGCTCTCACAAACTTGCATCAAGTGAACGGAAATGTTACGTTTCACAATGCAAAGTAAAAGATTAAGTGTGCACCGTCATATTACCATGGCGTCACTCAGACTGCCTTGGTTTACATCAGTCTTTAGTGAGTTTGAAATCCCGACTTGAATGTCTGTTCCACTGCACTTTCATGACTCGGAGGTTGTTTTACACACAACAATGGAGTTTAGCAAAAAGGCTCCTAAAGAACCTCTGACTTATCACCTACATCCTTTGATCATTTCAAGAGATCATGCTTGAAAGAGAGAGCTCACTGTAAGAGTTAGGTATGAACTTCAAGTGTGGAACCTCGCCAACATTCAACCCAAGGATATGTCCAATTGTGTTTGCTGGAAATGACCACCTGGACACAAAGTGACCCCAAGACAAAGACAAGATTCGTCTCGATGACTACATCGAACCAGCGCTCAGAGTTAAGGCCTCGATGTCCATGTCCAGAAAAACAAGTTCAACATCCCTGTGAGACTCTAAGTCAATGCCTCTATCCTCCAATCCCTAAACGGTCCACCCCAACCTTCACCTACATCCGTTCAGGCTAGTTTGATTGGATAGACGAACCCCTCCGAACCTTTGCAGATGAGAATATCTCTGTATCTGCCAGGCTCTACAAAGAGATGGGTCACAGAAGCTTCGAAAAGCTTTGCTTTGAAGTTCATTTCAAAACATAGGACTAAAGTTGTATCTGTAACAGTAGTGTAAGAACAAAGATGTTGCACTGGTTGACACTGAGCATTTTTTCCTATCAACAATCACAAAGTTGTGTTGTTCTGATAGATTTCTAATTTCTCGAGGGAACGCGAACGAGAGATGTGAAGCCAACTTTCCTCCTCATCCGAGCCAAGTTGGATTTCCATTCCGAACACAAGGCCAAGAGAGGTTGCTGCGCAGCTTCGCTCGCTTTGATTTATGCCTATGTAAGATCAGAAAAGTGGTGCTACACAATGATCCCACATAATGTCTTTATTTGGATTTTCATGTGTCATCAAAGTTTTAAATGTCAAATGTCTTCCTAAAATGCTACAGTGGTTTCCATTCTCACTTTTTGAACTTTATCATGAAGTGGAATCAAAAGAATCGCCCACATCCTTTGCTGAAACCCGTCTGTTCCTCCGCTGTCCAGTGCTAAAAGCCTGCATCCTGTCAATGCAGAGGCTCACTGCAGTTTATTAGTGAAGGAGGCTACAGAGGCTGATCTACTAAGAGTTAATTTTTGTTTTAACTCAGTTATAATATAAATATCTGCAGTCATCCATATCCATACACGTAAGTGTTCATGTTATGCTGCTCAGACAGGAACCAAGCAAAAGTGAGTGGAGGATGGATGAGAGATAAAGATAAGGGATGATTGAAACTGTAAAATTCAGACTCCAAGTTTTGACTCTCATGCTTTATGAGACTATAAATGATTAGATGTGGAAACATGGTTCATTTTAAATGGCAGTCAAAAGCAAACCAATACACTTACATTATAAAAACAAAATCCCAGGCTGCACAATAAGCTGTGAGCAGGGTCTGACTAAGACAGAGCAAAAAGCTGTTTTCTGTTACTACATTATTTTTGGATTTTTCTTTTTTATGGTTTTTACATTTTTAAAACGTTTTATTGTTGTGCAGCTTATGAAGCCCCTTTTACACTGGTCGAAAAAAAGGACATGACATACACTCACACCTGACTCTGCAGACCACATCCTTTTTAATTGGTTCCCGATCTGATTGTCAACATGAGTCTAAGGGTGAATGTGCGAATTCTCAGCACTACACCTTTCTGCACAAAGCGTTATGACACGCACAGAAAACACACTCATTGGTGCATAAATTAGCATGACTGTTTGTGTCCTAATTCATTTCTATATTTTAGGATCAATGTGAGACAATGTATTTTTTTCCTCAGACACTGCAGGGGGATGTTTTAAATATGTTATCTGTAATGAGAAATCAGCAGATATGAGTCGCAAGTCTTTGGAGGCGTCATCAGGCCTGATATGTGGAGGAGGGTGTGGTTCACACCCTCACATGTAGGTGGCGTAGAGTTGGCTGAAGGGAAGTGACAGGTGAGCTGATTGCAATTCCACTTAATGGGTTAATCATTTTCTTTGAATGCAGTAAAGTGACTGAGGGAGAAGAGGCTGCCACACACACACACACACACACGCACACACGCAAACACCCACAGGCCCTTTGTAGGATAGTGAACTAGGATTTGCCATGCTTTCCTGTTGTTTATGACAATCACTTTACTTTTGTATTCATTAACAATCTCAGATAACTTTGAAAAACAACTTTTGGCACATTCACTCATTAATTTGCCCAGAGCAGAAATTTGTCAATAGCTGTGGACGATATCCAATCTCATTTGAATACACGAAGGTCTCGGTAAAAAGGCTGGGGTGAGATGTGGATTCATCCAAAATGAAAACACATAAATACATTTTCCCATGAATGGTGTAATACGGGCTGTGGTTATATAACATATCTGCCGCTGTCTGTTTTGTGTGTCTGCGGACATGTTTCTATTTGTATGTCTCTCTGAAGCGAAAGAGGTGGGTGTTTGGACAGGCGCCGACACGTGCACAGCATGAGCACATGTGTGCTCAGGGCTACCGTGTTACACGGGTCAATTCCAGCGTCAAAACACTGCACTCTGGACTACTCACAAAAATAAATTCAGTCAGGTGCATTCACTCAGGTAGCAGCGTTCTGCCATAAATACAGCCATAAACACACTCCAACACAGTCCAAGGTCTTCTGAGTGTGAAAGTAGAAAGCCACGTCCCACAGTTAGATGGAACACTGTAGGTGGTGGAGCCAATGCAAAACCTTCCATGAATACAAATGCTTTGAACCTGACTGACCCAGTCTAGATTGTGATTTTGAGTGTGTGTGCATGTGTGTGTGTGAGTGTGCGTGTGTGTGTGTGTGTGTGTGCGTGGACGCATTCGCTTCTCTGCATGTGTGTCAGCATTCAGCGGCAGCAGATGCACTCTATCTCCTTGCTCCTGCAGCATTCATGCCGGTCCTCAGGGTCAAACACACACACAAATCAGACACAGAGATGTGTCGGAGGCCATTTTGAGCTGACGCTGAGTCGTGCCTGAGCCGCCTCGGAGAAAATGAACCGACATTACTTCAGAGGAGGCCCTCACTACACCTGGGGCCCCCCGCCACTGTCTCGGGCTGCTTAGCTCTCCAATGCAGGAGGCACTGTAAAACACACACACACACAAAAAACAGAGGGGAAGTCAACAGGCTGCCTCTGAGACTGCAGAGAGGCTATACCACACGAAGCGGATGTGGTAAGCCACGTAAGAGTGACACCAGGATTTCTGTAACGAAGCTGCACGTGGCTGATAATTTGCATTTGCAAGTGCGAAAAGGAAAAGGAAAAGGAAAAGGAAGGTGTGTGTGTGTGCGTGTGTGTGTGAGAGAGAGAGAGAGCGGCAGAGAGACAGGGGTGTGTTTCACCACCCGCAGAGGGTGAGACTTCCTGGCCCTACACCTCCGTCTCATTAATCAGCTCGGTATTTAAGAAGGGCTGAAGTGGACACTTGCCTGTAATTAGCTGGCTTTGTCGAGTGTGTGTGTGTGTGTGTGTGTGTGTGTGTGTGTGTGTGTGTGTGTGTGTGCGTGCGTGCGTGTGTGTCTTTCAGAAGTGAATAGCAAAGAGAAAGATCATGGAAAGACGACAGATGAGTGATAGAGGGTGGAAAGTTAGATAGAAGGACGGGGAGAGAGCGTGGGTGATGGACGGCATGGGATGATGAGGAAAGGAGGACAGCAGAGGAGTGAAGAGGACGAGAAGACGAGTAGGAAGAAGAACGGAGGAGACGGGGAAAGGACCCTCAAGCCCAAACACACTGATGCAGAGTGGCAGGCAAAATAGCCCCCCCTGTTATTTCCGATGTCCGACCCCGCACCATTGGCGGCGAGATGTGCAATGTGCCGCCCCGTGACACTTCATGTCACCGTCCTATTTCCAGGGCTTTACCACCCCTGAACATTTTGCTTTGTTTCTTCCCCTGTCCCGCTCTGTGTGCGACACTTCCTATCGGGGTGGGGTGGGGTGGGGGGGGGGGGGGGGGGGGGGGGGGGGGGCATTTAATGTGCGTCATGTGATGTGGCGCTGTGCTGCGGCAGAAGCGTGCGCTCAGCTTCAGGAGGCGTAAAAAGGGAGGTGAGAGGAAGGGGGGAAAAAAACAAACCAGCGGACTAAAGGAGAATGAAGGGAAATGACGGTGAGACAGAGTGACAGAGGGGATGTGGGGATGGATGAAAGGTTGATTTCTAAAGTGGGACATTAGTATTCATGCCGCACCCGCTCACCCCCGCTCACCACACCCTGCTGCCCTGCCTGCCCGGCGGCCTGCTCTCTTGCCTGCGATGGGCCCACAGCTGAAACTGGGGGGTGGCAGGGGACATATTCATGTGTGTGTGTGTGTGTGTGTGTGTGTGTGTGTGTGAGTGTGTGGAGAGAGAGAGACAGAGAGAGAAAGAGAGGGGGAGAGAGAGAGAGACTGAAGTTCATTGCAGGACTCAAACACCTCCTGCTCCATCACTTCTCAAACACATCAACGTTTCACCTGAACGTCATCTAAAACACGTTCTGTCAATCAGTCAGTGAGTTACGCAAGACTCGAGATGTCTTTTTAATTCCTCAGTGCAAATCTGTGCAGCGTCACACACGCCCACATGCATCGACAGATCCACGGAGGCAGAGCCGACGGGGGACGAAAGCGAAGCGATGCGATCTGCAACACTGTCTGGAACCAGAGCAACAAAATACTGAATCATGACTTCAGTCACGCAACCACAGAACCTGTCGGTTCCAGACGTCATTCATCCCGCATCAGCCAAATCCTGTGGGCAGCTTGTGTTTTTTTTTTAAAAAGAAGAAAGAATTAAAAAGGCTTCAAGGGGACAAATGGAGGACATAAATCAAAATGTTGCCCGGCTCAGGGTTGAGTTCCTGGTTTGGTGTGTTTTGGGCACAGCGACAAAAAAACACAACAACCTAACGACTATCCTACTGATAAAGTACATTTCAAAATAAAATTAATCAATGATTGATGACTGTGATTCAGCAAAATCCAAATTCTCCAGGACGATTTAGGCACATTGTTATATATATTTACGGCTGCAGCAACACTAGTGCCATTGTGTGTTTTTATGCTGTTTGGTTCATAGAAAAAAATCCGGTTTGGTCATGTGGGCTGGGATGTATATTTGTGTTTTTTGTTTTGTTTTTTTAAATTGCATTGTTTGAAAACGGGGAAAGAATCAGCCTTGTGTCGGGTTCACGTAGAAAATACAAAATGCCTGCAGCTTGTGCCACCCTCACATGCCTTTGTTTTGTTTTTTTGAACAGTTTGATATTGGAAAAAAAAATCAGCACACGCAGAGAGTATATTAAAATGGTGTATATGCAAATAAAGGCCAACGCTAAAACATGTTGGAACAAATTCATGAATCTATGGACTTTTAAAAGATTTGGCAGAGAGAAATGAGAAATGCCGTCCAAGCTTTGGGTGTTATGGACACTGTCAGAGGCACTAAGCCCCTGGTGGATTCTTCAAGTTCATAAAATGAATATCATAATCATTTCATTACCAAAATCCTCTGTTACTTTCCTACACAGCTGGATATTGTGCAGATTATTCCCATGTTAATAATGAAGAAATGTCTCGCTCAATAACAACAGAGAAGCAAATTAGTATAAATGAATGAGTTCCTGATATAAACTGTAACAAAGCTTCTTTTATTTGTATGCTAAAGAATCTCCATGAGGCTGCAGTACTAGAATACTTAAATATGAAATGTATTGAAATATATTCCCCTATTTCCCCCATTTATCGATGTATGTATTCTGAAGCTTGAGGGATTGAAGCACTGGCACCAACATGGAAGTTAATGGCACGGCTCCAGTGATGTACAGTTGGCATTATTCAGCATGTCTAATACGTTGTTTATATTTCATAAAATGAAGAAGCCTCTGGGGAAAAGGGGGTGATTTCTCTCCCACTATTTGACACATCCAGTGGTGAGCCCATTCATCTCCATCAGCATCACTCCGCACACATCATGGTCGCAGTTTACTCTTCTCCATCTATTACACTCCTCTCCGCTGGCTGCTGCAGTGTCTGCTCGCTTAGATCTTCCTGCTAAACCTCCTCCCAACTCCTCCTCCGGTCTCCTCCGCCGCTTCGCTCTCATTTGACTAATTATATTCACGGGGAACGGTGTTGACAAATTCATTTTGAAACCCATTAGTCCCGTGGCGTTGTTTAAACAATGCGCACGTTAATGTCCATTGCTTTATACCCCTGATTCACATTCTAATAGCCGCCTGATAAATCAGGTTATCTGCGACACCTTCTACATGCCGTGAAGAGCGGAAATTAGAGAATTATTAACTATCCGCGGCGTTCTGTTGTGTCCGGGTGCGTTAGGAGGAAGAGGAGAGGAGATGACAGAGCTGAGGAGGGGGGAGACACACACACACACACACACACACACACACACAAAGAGAAGAAGAGAGAGAGAGAGAGAGAGAGAGAGAGAGAGGAGTGGAGAAATGAGAGGGACAGTTTATGTTAAAAAGAGGCCAGAGGGAAAAAAAAAACAGAAAAGACCGAGACAATAATAAACATGAGCT
>JAFBJT010002194.1:53485-58577 GCA_016785325.1 Chascanopsetta lugubris
TGCCTCTCTGAGGGCGAAAAAGATTTTTTTCTCGTCCTATAAGTCTGAATCGGAACCATGATGTACATGAAGCACATGAATTATGTGTCACTCAAGCTGCCACTTCAGCCGGGAGACGAGAAATTGCGATATGTGAAAATATCAAATGTGGATGGAGTGACGTGGAGACCACCACCTTACCTCAAATTAATTTGTGACTCATGCATAAATGCCATCTTTCCATGTTCTTCTCCACATTCTCGAGTGTTTGAGACCTGACTGAAATTCCTTTAATTACAACATCTCACCACATCCGGTTAAATCTGCAAAGGCAGATATGATTAAAATGAGCCGCAAGACCCTTTCACCACACTTCAGCTTTAAAAAAAAATTTTTTATTAAAGGAAGAGCGAGTAGGATTTAGTGACATCTAATGGTGAAGTCACATGTTGCACCTAAACCCCCCCCCCCACCTCATCTACACACATGCATGATTTACATGTCTCTGTCTTATGGACCTGTGTATTTTTTTTTTTATATCTTAACGTGGGAGATTTTGAGTAAGTCGAGAGCCGATGCTCTTGGAGGCATTTGGTGGATTAATGTGATCATGAAAATCACTTAAAAAAAAAAAAAAAGATAAAGGTTGATAGAGGAGGGTTAATGTCAAGTGATCTCTGGTGACTGATGGATAAAAGGTCAATGGCACAGCATGAGCCTCAAGTCTACAACCATATGTACATGAGCTGGAAAATGGTCTTTACATGTGTCAATGCTAATTGCTGCTGTAGCTTATGGATCTATTTCGGCCTCAGCATGTGGCAATGAATGTGTGCACACATACGTACATAATACTGAGAATATGCATATGTGATTATCTTTACATGTTCGTGTGTGTATGTGTGTGTGTGTGTGTATGAGAGAGAGATGTAGTGTACTGTGACAAGATTTACGAATATTCATTATTCAATATTTGTGCTCCTCGGAGTGTTCTATACAATATTGATCGGCAGTCAAAGCCCAGAGTATACGCGCTTGACCCTTGACCCCAATAAAAGCGTAATACGCCTCCATAAAAAACAATGTGTCCCCGGTCTGCAATGACTGGGTGAGCAGCCACTGAGCCAGAGCAGATCCAGTAATAAATGACAAACACTGACTGTTCAGGACTTCTGAGAATATTCCACTTCATAAAACAACCCCGGAGTGCATCCTTGTATACAATGAGATACTGAAGATTTTACACACATATCTTCAATTCAACAAACTAAGCACCAAGCCTAAAACGTTGAAGTGTACTCTTGTGATGTCAAGTGTAAGTCTTTACAAATAGACTTTGATCAAATATGGATCAAGCAGTTGAATATTTTTTTTGCAATCTTGGCTAGATTAAGGACATTTAGTATTGTTATGATCATACCAACAAAGACAAATCATTTTCAAATGGGAGCAGAATCTATTGCGTATCCTTGAGGAAACAGCAGCTCAGACTAAACAGTATTTTGTTTTAGCATTAACAATGCTAAGATTGTTTTTTTTTTGTTTTTTTTTTTAGAAACTGAGTTGCAATCATTCATACTGGTGAATAAACCATATTAATGGGAACCAACATAGAGTGTGGTTCAATTAAGCGGGAGAAAAATTCCACTAACTTCTCAGGAAGATATTTGGCTTTTTAGCCGCCTAAAGCTTCCTCAATTATCATCAAATATTGAATATGATTATAAGCTTGAGCTATTATGCTATAAAAACTAATCATATACTGATGATTACAGATTTTGTAAGTGGAACTTCCAGGGGCCAATGAGACCAACAGCATTTTAGTGCTGCAGGGAAGAATAACAACTACAGCAGGCTATGAACAATAGTAAATAGTAAATAGTAATAGTAATAAAAGTGATGCATTGGTTTGAGTTTGTGAAGTTTTACCACTGGAATAAAAAACATAGTTGTTACCTAAACTAAACCAGCACAAATAGAGAGAGGGAATAAACACGTTATGATTAATTTAAAGACTCTGGAAAATCATAATAAGGACATTATGTGTGTGTGTATGTGTATGTTTGTGTGTGGAGTAATACGGTAATGAAAGCATGCTCTGGTTGCAGCCAAATTCAGCATTAATGATGGACCGAGATCAGTTCTAGCTGTGAGATCAAATGCGCCGTCTGCTAAATAATGTAGCGCACGGGGCCAGTGACAGTCCCATACGGACCAGAGAGCTGTTGGAACCTAATGTATATAGCAGGTACTGGAAGTGTGTCAGCAACTGCTGTTAAATACTCCAGGGGATGGAGGGAGGATCACTGCCAAATACACTATGTATGGTATTTATGTGCGCACACATTTAAGTTTGTGTGCATGTGCGTGCGTGTGTGTGTGCGTGCATGTGTGTGTATTTGTGACTATGCCGGCAATGTGTGTCACTCATCAATAATGTACGGTTCTTGGTTCGCCCCTCTTCAAAGCTAGTGACGCTCTAGTGTTCCACATAATTAACTCTCTCTGTCTCACACTCACACTCGCGTGCACACACATATGAGCGCCCGCGCGCACGCACACACACACACACACACACACACACACTAAACACAGTTGAAACATAGACAGCCAGAGAGAATTCAAACAAAACTGATCTCAAATGTCTCCTTCATTATGTAATATCTTCTTTAATATTGTGTTTTTTCTCACAGTCACAGTGAAAAGAGTGTCAACTAAAGCCCAAGGGCGAGCTGACCTGATAACACGGGTACTTCCTTTTTAGGTTATATTGTGTGAGAAAATGCACATGGAAAAAGCAACAAAATAAATCTGATCCAACTTGACTATACAGAAATATGCCCATGATATTAAATGACCCCATATATGCAAATAAACTGCACTTGAATATAAACAACAGCAGACGACTGGTGGTCAGATTAATGGAGTTTTGATTACAATTTTTTTTCATTATTTTCACATCTTTCACTGATCTGGAAAATAACACATCCATTACGTGTGTGTATGGTTATTATTGGGAACGAGGGCAAAGTCACACCTGCCCCTCATTTCCAATGAATGTATCTAACAGATCATCATCATCATCATCATCATCATCAGCAGCAGCAGCAGCAGCAGCAGCAGCAGCTGTGAGAGAGTCTCCTTGGATGGTGTGTGTGATATCACGTCATGTGACTCTCCACTGACACCTCCTTAAGTGTCTGCACCACCAAGCTGCTTTGCTTTGACTGACCCACACACATGTCTAATAGTCTGAACAGTCTACAGACATGAAGAGTGATCCAGAAATGTATTGACGACTCCCCCCTCTCCTGGTGCCGGCACAGATTAATACAATGAAGTGGGTGTGACACTGTTGTGGGTGTGTGAGTAGGTGTGTGTGTGTGTGTGTGTGTGTTTGTGTGTGTGTGTGTGTGTGTACGGCTCAGATTGTACAGTAACAAAGGGCTCAGGCTTGGCTGTGATAACAAAGGAGAGAAAAACATGAGCTGGCAGCAACAAGTCCGACCCAGCAGCAGCAGCAGCAGCAGCAGCAGCAGCAGCAGCAGCAGCAGCAGCAGCAGCAGCAGCAGCAGCAGCAGCAGAACCCTGATACTAAAGGTGAACATTAAAGCCCGATGACTTTCACAGTCCAAATACGTCATGTACATAAAGTCAAAGTTCGACCTGTGCAGCCTGGTGTTTTTGCTGAGTCACTGCGCACAGATGTGAATCCTATTTAATCCTCGTCTTCACCAGCACTCCCTGGAAAACGCCATCATGTGACTTTAGACTTTACATGCATGCGCTGATGTGAACAGAACACGTGAAATGTTGCATGTAGTTGACGAACGTCTCGTCGCCTGCACACGCAAACAGCGCTGTTCTCGTTAAACACAGAGTTTAACGACACAGCAGCTGTACGCGTCAACAATGGGGTCAGCGATGCTTTGAATTCATTATCCATGTTGTTTTCCCTCGAGAAGTGGGTCATGTGATCGCCGCCTGACGAATCAGCAAAAGGCCATGCCAAGAGCCAATCAACAGACATCTCTGTTTTGGTCCATCCACACTGTTGTTTTCAAACGTAAACAAGCCCATTGGTGTTTTTCATCTTTCTCTGTTTAAGACTTTACAGTGGTTTCAATGTGATCTTGGATTTAAAGGGAGAACTTAGAACCGCCGCTCCTTCGTGGAAAACAAAGGCGGGGCTTCCCCCCGACAATAGGAGACAAAAGGGGCGGAGCCAGAGTGAAGTGGAAGGGACTACTCATCCTGTGTGAACTCGATCATAACAAGGAAAGGGATGTTTAGAACTACGCACTACTCAGACATCTACTTCTACAACCACTACTGCCGGCTCCCCAGAGAAACCCAATATGGAGTCATGTGATACGATCCGTCCAATCAGAGCGGCTGAATCCTCCTCATCGTCCTCTGACTCTGCTGCTGTGGAAATGTACGGGTGGATGTTATTGGAGAAGACCGAGTGTAAATGTCAGGAAATGTCAGCGGCTCGAAATGATTTGCTTGATGAGACGATAGTAAAAGTGTCACAGCTCGGTTCTCTAAAGCTTTAAATAACATCGCAGAGTGTTTTTGTCGAACTAATAAAAAAAAAATACAAAGTCAAAAAAATACACACAAAAACGAGTTGATCCCGAACAGATGTTTCACCTTTCAAACATCAACCTCTCCTAAAAATAACCACTGGCTTCGTCTGTTCTCAAACCACAGCTCCGAGACAAAACAGGGCGAGCGAAGGGGTTGAAAAATAAACAGGCGAAGCTGCATCCAGCACATTTGGTTTGGATTTTGACCGGTGGATGTTTCGGAGACCCGGCTCCGTCTGGTTCGCACCGGCTTCCAGTAACGAGGGCAGCGCGTCTCGCCATGTCAGGCGAGGAGAGGGGTTCGGAAAAAAAATTAAAAAAAACTGGCCAAGTTCAACAGATAGAGAGGCTGGAGTGTGTCAGTTCACTTTAACGAGCTGGATGCATGGAAACACGAGGAGTGAAGAGCAGGGCCAAGCAGACGGATGAGGCCAGTAAGGGGAGTGGAAGAACTTGCAGTTCACGGGGTGGCCACTTGAGGCTGTCAACAAAAGCCAGTCAACCCCCCCTCGACTCCCCTG
>JAFBJT010002194.1:60408-75367 GCA_016785325.1 Chascanopsetta lugubris
TCTCTCTCTCTCTCTCTCTCTCTCTCTCTCTCTCTCTCTCTCTCTCCCTCTCCCTCTCTCTCTCTCTCTCTCTCTCGCTCTCTCTCCCTCCAGCATGCCCAATATTTCACAAGCAAGCCATGATTTTCTATGCTTAAACAAATGGACTATTAAATGTTAAAGAGTATTACTGGATGGACACAGTCTGGTGGAATCAGTCAGTTTCTCCAACACTCCGTGGTTTTCAATTTATAATAGGAAATGTAAACATTTCACGGATTGTAAATGAAACAGCTCAGTATTTTCTATATGCGCCTCCTCCTCTTGATTGTTCAGACCTTTAATAGAACGAACACGTTCGTGGGAAGACAGAATGTTTTTGTTACAATGAATCATGAGACAGTTCCATGTTTTCCAGGAAATGGTCAATCAAAAGTGAACCTATCAAATTAAGCGGGGAGGGGGGGGGGGGCTTCCGAAGAATCTAATGAATGAAATCAAAGACTAAACTCAATATATGGTTGATTGATGAGGATCAAAGAGAAATTCACTGAGGTTAAAGGTTGACGTTACATAGATTTGTGTAAATAAACGTCAGAATGAATGGTCGTCTAAAGGCCTGTGTCTCTCCGTCCACCACTCCAGCTCCTGTTTTCGCTCGCTCCCTGAAAAGCCTGCTGCTCAGAGTCAAAGCAGAAAGCGACCTGTTTCTTGACCTGTTATGTTCTGACTGACACAGTGATGTCACTGCAAACAGGAAGTAGAAAATCAAGGACAATGTGAGAGTGGGGATGTTGAATACAAGCTGATCAGGAAAACACAGGACTCGATAGTAATTATTCATCGCAGCTAATTCACTCATGTAGTACTGATGATGAACTTCCAGTATTGGTTTGACTGTCACTCATAAGTGTCTGTGTTTTGATGTGACTGGGAAACGGAACCAGAACTGACCATGAGTTTGGTGTTTAAGCGAGAAATGGGATGTAACTGTAATGTGCTCATCTTCAGCCTCCTCCCTCTCTCTTGCTGCGTCTTCACACTACAATGAATGTTTGTTTTTCCGGCAGCGCAGGACGTAATGATTCCAATCTATGAACTATATTCATTCAAATTCAAATGTACTTTTGATTGACTCCATGAGACCACATGTCTAACTGGATCATCTGGCAACATGTTGCATGCTTCTCCAGCAGCAGCAGCAGCGGCTGGAGCCTTCACGCACCTAAAGGCGAAGGATGTTTTTGTTGAACTCCACACACACACACACACACACACACACACACACACACGCTGAACAAACATCTACCATCTCCCTGCCACACACACACACACCCATCTAAACATCCTCCCCTTCGTCTCCTCATCCCACTGTGTCTGCACACAGGGAGAGATTCAGTGGCCCGGTTGCCATAGTAACCAGGCCGAGTGTACCAGCCAGCTCTACCGTTGGCTGATTGTGGCTCTCATGTATTCGCATGTGTGTGTGTGCGTGTGTGTGTGTGTGTGTGTGTGCGTGCGTGCGTGGTAAGTGACTATGCACTTGCGTAGGTGTGTGTGAGACTGTAAAGCCCATACAGGGCTCTGCTTTGAGTTCTACAAGGAGAGACTGACTCAAATGAGCTGTATGTACAAAGGCCTGTAGGGAGTATGGATTCCTCTCTTTCTGTCTGACAGACTATTTTTAAATCCAAATAATTATTTATGGATTATGTTTGTGTGTAGAAACAACGATAAACAGAGCTAAAAATGCTGAGATACTTGAAGCACTGTATATCGTTTGAGTGTGTAATCACCTGAATGTGTAGAGAAGCCATCTACAATAAATAAGCAGCTCCGCTTTATGGAAGCCGCCATTTTGCACCACGCCATTTCTTCTTCAGCCCAGAATGGACAAATGAAATACCCTTTGAGTTTTTAGATCCATTTCAGATATTTCCGTCAGAGACATGGCAGTGAACTGGGGCGTGGCCTTTCTCTGCACTTTGCTGCGCACACATGCGCATATAGCACATGGACCTCAGCTCAGGGAAATCAGAAGAGCAGATGGAGTCAAGGTACGACAGAGAAAGTCAACTGTGGAAACCAGATGTGTTTCGTTGACAGAAACATGCACAACGAATCTCCCATTACATTCACATGTGCACTGGCTCTGGAATTGCAACTGGAGAATCCCCCGCTGCCACTCTTCATGTGAGGAAAAGTGAGCTCAGAAATCGGAGATAATTATTCGGGGATTAAAGGTGCAGTGTGTACGATTTCGGCCATTTTTGTCACTTCAAAAAAAGAATACAAAACAATTACATACTAACATTTTCTTCTTTATGATCACCTAAAGTGAGTGGGTCCTCTCTATGGTGGCCGCCATGTTTTTTACAGTAGCCCAGAGTGGACGCCCGAAGCATCCTTTGAGTTGTAATGACACCACTAGATGTCAGGGCCGGGCGGTTGTGTGCCGGCGAGGAAGCGGCTATAACCTTTCGAAACCACAGGAGAGTTCAGCTCCCCGTGTTTGCCGACAGCGAGAGGAGTTTCTTCCCTCTGAAGCAACAACAGCAGCTAAACAGGTAAATGTCATCCGGCGCGGACCAAATCATTTCCCCTCGCAAATGAAGCGGTCGGACGGAAAAGCGCACGACTCGTTTAGCCACGAAAAATGTCATGCCCAGACGTGGGCTGCTCGGCGGGGTCACGAGGGCCCGAAGCCCCGCCCCCCTTGACGTTCCCGAGAGGAGGAGACGCTCCCGTCTGAGGACGAGAGCCTCCTTGACCCGTCCCGGGTGAGGAAATTAATCTCGGTCGCCTGAGTCGGAACAGGTTTCACACCGACTCGATCAATGCCTCCGCGTCCGCAGAGCAGGGCAGGGCAGGGGCAGAAGGGAGGAGGGTCTGACAATCAGCGTCGCCGCCCGGGAGGAGTCTGGGGCTCTCGGCCCCACCGCTGTGACAATAAGGCGGCGCGATGCTGTAGTCACAAGGGTTTCACTGCCATCGCCGATGTTATCGAGGCCATTTCAATGCGCCACACACGGAGAGGTGTGCGGGCTGCGAGGCACACGGACACACTGGATTTAAAGGCAGCAGAATAGAGAGGAGGAGCTGCGGCATGGATGGTAAACAGGTGCGAGTAAAATCACACATCACAGACTCCGATCGGTGTTTTCCGTCTGACCAGGAGAGGGATGGATTCTTTTTCATTCCAGCCTGCACTACATCCATGTTTACCTTAGTGCAGGAGCTGGATACTCTCATACCCAGCTCTCTTCCATAGAGCAGAGACCCGAACATCTCCTTCGAGCTCTGCGCCTCTGGAGCACAGTCATATACCAGGCCATGTTACTGGTAGATTGGCCAAAGTCCCTTTTTTTTTTTTTTTTTTACTTAAAAGCTCTGCAGCACACTCCTTAATCTGGTTCTTATCCATAAATTGATTTTATATCAGATTATTGTGTTTTCATTATATTTAGTCAAGGGGTAGAGTCTGGTAAAGTCTTATATGGTGCACATATATACTTTGGGAGATTTCTTTTGTGAATGTTACAATAAAACACAGAAATGAGAAAAGTAAAAAAAAAAAAGAAAACGAAAAGTGTTGGCTGAACCTCTAGGGACAGGGTTGTCAAACTCATTTTAGTTCAGGGGCCACAAACGCCCAAATATGATCTTCAGTGGGCAGGAACTTGTAAAGTCACAGCATGATGACCTATAAACTACAGCAACTTTAAAGGTTTGCCTTTGTTTTAATACAAAAGAGGAAATGGATTTCATAATAATAGTGATGAAAATAAAATCTGGAACCTTTAAGGGCCCAATATTGATGAGCGAGAGCAATTTAGTGATGACGTGAAGGTCTGGATGAAGTGAAGTGAAATGTCTGCCCGCGTGTAATCATGTGTTAAGCTGAGGGACGTCGATCATGCCCATTATATTTTATATATCTTTGTCTGAGCCATAAATTCACACAGGAAATTATGATTTGAAACTGCGGGCCAAACCTTGATGAAGTAAAATTCATGATCATTTCCTTCTTTTGTCCAATTAACTTTTTCAGATTAAATCATAACTTGATATAAATAGTAAAAGTCGGACGTGTAATAAAACCCCAGCATCCAAAGCCCATGAGGAGATTAAGGCAATTTGAAGGATGCGGACGTTAATAAGGAGACTGTGAACCCTCTCAGCGTTAAAGCTCCTCGCTCTGACTCCGCTGAACTTTCGCAGGACTCCTCATTAAGAGGGAGAGCGGAGGCGGAGCTCTCGGGGGGGGGGGGGGGGGGGGGGGGGGACAGGATTAAGAGTGAAACGTTACCTGTCGGACGAAGCTGTTGGACGTGGTGTCGGAGGAGGTGCTTCCGTCCGAGCGCTTGAACCGGCCCTTCCTCTTGGCATACTTTCCCTGCAACCCGAGCCGGGTCAGAGGAGACGGCGGGACGGAGCGAGGGAAGGGAAGAAAAGAAGAAGAAGAAGAAAGTTTAATTGCGTTTAATGCAGAACAACTTATCTTGACGTATTCCTGAGAAAATCTTGCTTCCTGAGGGCAACGGCGAGCGCTAAGACTTGGCACATGCCGTTTGTTAAAAGCCTCTGGATGTGACGGGGCGCTCGGTTAGAGGCAGCGCGAGTCCCAGAGCCGCACAGGAAGTGGGGCGGCGCAGATGTGATGTGTCCGGGCGCAGCCTTCATTACTTGTCATTTCTCATGTTCTGATGCAAACTGGGACCTTTCTAATCCGATTGGCGGACCCCTGGTGAACGGCCCGTCCGGGTTGGGCAGAGGCCGCACATTGCATTAACGGTCCCACTCTGCCCACATCGCCATGGTTACACAATGCCGACTAATCGCATTTGTCGGCAATCAGAGGAGTGGCCGCGCATGTTTGAGAGGAGAACGGCCGGTTGGGGAAAATGCCACATCACAGTAGCACATATACAGAGCGCCTCTTTCCACTTTTACTACCCAGGATGCACCTGTGCGCCACTCACTGGAGAGTGTTAGGAGGTGACACAGAGCGTCTCACTGCAGATGAAGAGGTTCAGATGCGGCTGCCCCCTGGTTTCCTGTCGCACACCTCACTGTGACACAGGAAGCAGGAAGGTGGTTTGAGATCTGGGGCTTTAATCTGCATTCAAACGATTGACTGGCTGTTGGTGGGAAATACACCCAGGTATTTATGACCATATATTCTTTAGAGGAGTGGATCAACGATTCAGTCTCAAAACACAAGGTCACAGGAAAGTATCATCACAGCTGCCCGGAATGCGGAGTGGCATCGAGGTCTAAAATCTACGATGTTCAGAATCAGAAGAGACATGCAAGGAGCCGAGACCGAGACCGTAACCGGCAGATCTATTTTGATGATCAAACAAATAAACATTCACCTTGCTGATATCGTAAGAGAATAAAACAGATTAATCAGCGTGGGCCTGCCTCCTATCTCTTAATTGATTTCAGTCCGAAAAGCATTAGGAAAATTGAACCTTAACTTTAAAGGTACAGTGTGCAAGATTTGGATCATTTTTGTCTCTTTTGTTGGGAGAAGAAAATATTACAAAACAATGACACCCTGACATTTTCAGAATCACCAACATGTATTATTCTTACCCACTCCCCTTAAATGAGCCCATTGATGTACATTTGCAGTTTGAACAACCACTGAGGGCCACCATAAGTTCTCCTGTATGCTCGGAAGGATGAGGGCGAAGTGCAACTTCACCACTAGATGTCACCAAGTCTTACACACTGCACCTTTACAATCAGATCAGTAAATGACATATCTGATACATGAGACGAGTGAGACAGTTTGAGACAGAGTCCATTCTTGCCTTAACGCACACGCTACATACTGCTGTCATCTCAGTGCATTGAAACCTCTCTCTCTCGCTCTCTCCCTCTCTCTCTCTCTCTCTCTCTCGCTCGATCATCGCTGACAATCACAACTATTCTTCTCCACCTTGATCTTTTGACATCTGCTCGTCATCATCCCGAGCTCAGACTCATCCATAAATTCACTTCCGTTTTTCTGAATGACCTCCCGCTTCAGCACAGCGTGTTCTCTAAAACTGGATCACTGAGAGCACACGTGCCATTTGAGGGGACGGCCATGTTTACATGCGAGTGTCACGCAACATACTCGTATATCGTTGTCAATGTGAGCCGTCGAATCTCAAGTGGATTGTGTCGCCAACACGAACTGATAATGTCTCGACCCACAACCACACTGAGCTCACTGACATTCATTTTAAGCCATTTTTTTTTCTGACCCAAGTGCTGCCGCCATTATTTGTCAGAAAATATTTCCTGGTAACTTGACTGATGTTTATTCGACCGTGTTCTATCTGGAGCAGATCCAAGCCCATATCTGGATCTGCACAAATGCAGCCGACCTCCACGGGGATCAATACCTGCGAATAAGGATCTGCCTTTGCCTGCTTGTAATCTATTATCATTACAGGGGTGCTTTAGTAAACAAACCCCCTGACCTGTGAGAAACCATCACCTCCACACACACACGCGCACACACACACACACACACACGCGCACACACACACACACACACGCGCGCACACGCATCCAACCACATCCTTCAAGCACACTCATCCTCCAACTGTATCAAACTAACAGGGGGTTAAGGGGTCACAGTGGTCGTTCTCTGATAAGAAGGTTAGTGGTTCAATTCCTGTCCAACCATATTTGACATACTGAACTCAGAACTGCCCCTGTTCTCATTAAAGGTGCAGTGTGTACGATTTGGTGAGATCTAGCACACAGGAGAACCTATAGTAGCCCTCAGTTGTTGTTAAAACTCATAAGGTGTTCAGTGCGTCCACTCTGGGCTACTTTAAGAACATGGCGGCCCCCACTGAGAGGATCCACTCCTCATATTAATATAAATGAATGGGCTCATTTAAGGGTAATGGGAACAAAAATACATCTAGGGAATGAAAAAAAAGTCAGATTGTCATTATTTTGTCATATTTTCTTCTGCCAATAGATGTGACAAACATGACCAACATCTCACACACTGCACCTTTAAGTGTGGCACAGAGCTGCAGATGCAGTTTATGGATGTTTGATTGACAACAGGTGAAAATAGCCCCTCCTCCATCATCAGGACTTGACAAACCCATATGAATCCAGACCATTTCCTGTTTCAACACTGACTATCAGCTGTCAACTGCTTCGAACCCGAATGTCTGAGCACCCGACCCTGGGTCAGCAGAACAGCTCCACGGTGACGGTGTAAGTGCCTGTCAACATTGATCGCGCCTGCACTCACTTATCACTGTCGCATCATGAGCAACAGCTCAGAGAGAGAGAGAGAGAGAGAGAGAGAGAGAGAGAGAGAGAGAGAGAGAGAGAGAGAGAGAGAGAGAGAGAGAGAGAGAGAGAGAGAGAGAGAAAGAGTGGGAGAGAGAGAGGAAGATTGATGCAGTCCTGCCTGCCTTTAAACAAACACGTCCTGTAACACCAGTAACAACTGGTGCGAATACAAAACAAACAAACACACACACACACCCACACACACACACACACACACAAACACACACACTGCAGCTGAAAGGAGCAACAGATGAGAAGTAAAACAAATGTGATGCATGCCCAAAAATATTAAATAAGGGATTTAATGGAATTTATCTTCAGCGCCCCGTCGAGCTCAAATGAGAAACACTTGTCATCTCCGGTGTCGAGCTCGATGCTCCGCTGCTGCATGAGAACAGCGGGATGTTCTATACGTCAAGGCGGCCGATTCAAAAGCGGGAAATGAACAGCGGCGCTTCAAACGCAGCCCGTGTTGGAGAGCGGAGCCTGCTCTGCCACTGCCGCTTTCATGGGGAGAGTTGAACTTAGGGCTGAGGACGCGTGAGAAATTAAAATGGAGTTCAGTAACTGTGCTGGCAGCTGAGGTGTTATTAGAAAAAATAAAAAAAATAAACAGACAAGGTGAATCTGTCCACCTACACTGAGAGAGAGCGGCGTCCAAGAAACACGGCCGCAAGTAAATAGTGGGTTTGTGCGACAGATTCACAATCTTTCAAACTAGACTCACTGTTTATGGAGATAGACAAGGTGATGGCCTCCAAAAAGTGGAGCCACAGCACATCGCCCCCTGGTGAATTGCTGTAGAGGAGGTGGTGAACCCAGCCTGATCTATGTTGGTACAAGGGACAAAATGAAAATGCTAAGTAAACATGTTTTCTGCCATTTAAGTGGATGTCATCACGCTGATGTATCTTCGAGAGCTTGGTCGTCTGAAAATGGCGTAATGGAATATGATGACATTTTGGGGACATTTGGGGTGAAACTTCAGAATAACTCGAATAACTTGAGCACAGGTTTAAAGGTGATTCCAGTCATTCTGGTCGATTTTACAAAAACAATTACACACTGACATTTTCATGAATTTATAATCACCGAAATGAATAATTATTCCATTACCCTGAAATGAGCCCATTGATGTACATTTACACGAGGAGCGGGTCCTCTCTACGGGGGCCGCCATGTTTTTACAGTAGCCCGGAGTGGACATACTAAACATCTTTTGAGTTTTAATGACAACTTAGGTCGGTTCCCCTGCGTGTTCAGAAGGATCTGGGTGAGGTGATGGATGCAACATGCAACTTCAACTCTAGACGTCACCAAATCGTACACACTGCACCTTTAAGTCAGACCTTCACATTATAGCTACATTCTGCTAATGGTATTGATGTCAGGAGCTGTGGGTGAGACACTGCATGCACAGCTGCAGAGAGCTGTACACATACACACCATGGGTGCACTAAGTAGGTCAGTGGTCTGGTTGTCCATCCACAGATCCTATGATGCACTCAGGGTTCTAAGAAAATGCTCTAAAATGCAAAAAAACAAGCACGATACACCACAACCATCAAAATATCATCAGGGGAACAAAACAGGGGGCCGTGTAAAAGTTGCAAAACCTAAGACTTGAAAACTGCGAACCTTTATGCAGTTGTTTTAACGTGTAAATGACGAGATCTCACCGGGGCCTCCATTCAAACCGGTTAGGTGATGCGTCCGGTCACGAAGCTCCGCCTCCAGACATCTCGGCCATGAGGGATGGAACCAAGATGAAAGTAAAAATGTATTTTCCTTCAAGGATTTCACTCTGACGGTCAGAGAAGGAAACTCTGCTTTGTTGAATTTGATTAACATGATGTGAGTGGGAGTGCTGGTAAAGGTGTGTGTGTGTGAGTGTGTGTGTGTGAGTGTGTGATTGGGGGTCTCTCTCTCTCTCTCCCTCAATCTCTCTCTCTCGCTCTCTCTCTCTCCCTCAATCTCTCTCTCTCCCTCTCTCTCGCTCCCCCTCAATCTCTTTCTCTCTCCCTCAATCTCTCTCTCTCTCTCCCTCAATCTCTCTCTCTCTCTCTATCTCTCTCTCTCTCTTTCTCTCCGATCAGTGCCATGAAGTTCCTGCCGGCAAAGGGCAGGGAAATGCCAGAGGAAGGATGGTCGGAAGGCTTCCTCTCCGTAAACATCCTCCCAGATTAACAGTGTAATTAAGGAGGGAGCAGGGGGCTTCAAACTGGAAGCTGTGTGTGTCTATGTGTGTGTGCGTGTGTGTGTGTGTGTGTGTGTGTGTGTGTGTGTGTGTGTGTGTGCGTGGGTGTGTGTCCGGGTACATGCACTTTAACCTCAACCATATGATCCACAATGTTCTGCAATCTAATGCCCACGATCAACCATCCTTAGGCCCCGCCCATCATACAGGGCATTGAACTCTCAGTTCATTTCTTCTTCGTTGGTGCCGCGCACGGCATTCTGGGTTTTACACAAACACGCCGACTCCCACAGGATATTAGAAATGTGTTTTTTTTCTTTTTTTATTCTTCTTGTCGCTGCACGGCAACACGACCCGCTGCTATTTCGTGTGAACTTTATATCTAATTGATCAAAGGTGCCACATAAACACACACACACACACAAGCACACACACACGCACACACATACACACAAACACAAACACACAAACACAAATACACGCCGGTTCTTGCTGCCTGGCACAAGGAGGGGGGGTCCATCTGTTTCTCAGCCTGAGATCTAAAGATCTAAAAACACCCATCAGGGATGAGGTGATGGGATGGGATGGAGACGGTGGGACATCCAGAGAGGATGGAGGAGTGACCGGGGAGAGAGAGAGAGAGAGAGAGAGAGAGAGAACTGGAGGAGGTGGGTGTGAAAGAGGGGGGGGGGGGGGGGGGGGGGGGGGGGGGTGGCATGGTTGGAAGCGCTGGTTGTCTGTAGCGTGGTTATTTTTTTCATCCCTCTCCAGAGAGACAGTGACTGAGCTCAGCGTGGGCGTGTTTGTTCTAGATATTTTCATCATGTTTTTCTTCTTCTTTTATTTTATTTTTTTTTCAATCTGACTAAATCTGACTAAACATGCCCACGACAGCGTGACATCATGTCACATCTCTAAACACGCTGCAGCTTATTTGCGGTTGTGTGACCATTAACACCATCAACACAACAAATAAGTCACTGGAGCTAATGCCCCAGTTGAGTTAGATATGGGAGAATTAAAAGGTACAGTGCGTAAGATTTAGGAACCTTGGCCTTCCAAGTATGGCCGAGCCTATTTTTAGGTTATGAGAACCACTTGTACAGTCATGTGATTGTACACTCGGTGCGATTATTTCAAAGTGACTTGTGTACGATCTGAAGAAAAATATTAACATTTGCAATTGTGTATTTGTTAATTTCAGTGTTTATTTGTCAATGAAGGAAGGGTGGGGTGAGGGGTACTCGTGCGCGACATATAACTTCACCACTAGATGTCACTCAATTCTACATATTGTACCTTTAACACAAAGCTGGAAAAGCCCAAATTAGACATTCGGACACACAACCATAACACAACTCACCTTCTTGATGATGACAAATCTTATCTATCTGATTTTTATTCCCCCATAACAACACATGGTTGTAGATATACACACCTGTTATTTAAATAAATAATAATTAATCAATGAATTAATAAAGAGGATGGCGAGGAAATAATGAAAATAATGAATTCATTTGACTTCCTGTCCAAATGCTTGGTTACATGTGATCCGGGGTGAAATCAGCGCAGGGTGTAACATGGGAGAACAACCTGTTAATCCTCACTAGTCAAAATGATGCTGAATCAAATGTCCCTGTCAGAATAAAGGTGTGTACAGCTTCAGATTGTGCGTGAGTGTGCGCGCGCGCGAGCGCGCGTGTGTGTTGTGTGTTTCTCTTACCTGTGTGTGTGGATGATGGTCGAACATGTCCATTTGGATCTCCTGGGTTGAGGTCGAAGGCGTCCTGGACATACTACTTTTCTGTACCATTGATTTAACTTTGTTTAAAAATCTATGTTCAGCCTGCTGTGTTTATGAAGCCGTGGACAGACTCATCTTCATCCTCCTCCTCCTCCTCCTTTTCTTCTTTTCTCTCTCTCTCTCTGTCTCTCTCTCTCTCGGTCGGAGGTGGATGATGAAGCCGCTGATGTAGCGGAGCTGTGCTGCTGAAATAATGGCAACAGCTGCTTCCCTGCCTCCAGCCTATAGCGGATCTCACTCTCCGCCAGCGTAAAGGCAGCGGAATTGACGCACAGGCTGCTTTCAAAATAAAAGCCCCCGAGAAGGCAAGACAGGGAGCAGCTAGTGAGGGGGTTGGAAATATTTGACGTCAGGACAAGGAAGAAGATTATGACGTTTTCTGTGTCTGATATTCTTTGAGCCCCCCCCCCCCCCCCCCCCCCCCCCCCCCATAAAGCATAATGTTTATATGGAGTACATAGCAGATTTCAACAGTATTACACTGAGGACATTTGATGAATCACACAACAAAATTCTGTATGTAAATATTAGGACCTATGAGAATGTATGAGACTATTAGGAACTCAGATAACACTTTCAAATGTCTTTCCTTTTCCCTGTTGATGGGTCTCTGCAATACATATTTATATTATGTAATATAATGTAATAAAATATAATAAAAATATAATAAAATATAATATAATGTAATATTATACACACACACACACATAGAGTATACATATATTGTTGAGCATTATTAAACAATATATCAATATCATTCAATTATTCTCCTTGAATTTCACATAGATTTTGAATCTGTTTCTAATCGACTGAATCAAACTGAATTTCAAAAATAAAATGACGCTGTCTCATTAACAAGATTAATAAATGACCACTACCATTAAGATAATTAATGTCAAAGGATAGCTGTGGAAGTAATATCTTATCTTGTTACAGCCACGCTTTTATTTTGAAGGCCGTTTCCTTCTGCCGCTGGTGGAGTCCACTGATTTTCTCTCACACTTGACGCCGTGTCTCTCTCTCCTCTCCACACACACCAGCTGAGAAGCGGGGTCCACGCCCCGATGGACAGACCACGCCCTCCCTTATCCATTGATGGGGGGATAACAACATCTGAGCGTGGACAGACACCGGCCTCCTCTGTGGTTGGGTTCCACTGTGGGAACACTGGGGCAGCAGGTGGTGGTGGTGGTGTAACGATGGAGAGAGAGGTTCAATTTCACAGTTTGTTTGCTGCAGCAGCAGGAAACATGGGAACTGTCCCCGGGTCTCATGGAAACACAGACACCAACGTGCTGTCAGCCGCAAAGAGCCTCAGTGTCTATGAACACAACATGTTGTGTCTCAGGGGACTGGGTGTGTCAGAGGGGCCCCTATGCCTTTAGCTGCTTGGTGGATCAAAATAGACAAAAGTCAATCTAGTTTTTATCCACGTGACATTGTCAATGCACAGGAGGTGAAATGACAACAAATGATGTGTCACACCCACGCCTCATCAGCTCTAATTCAAACGCCTCTCTTTCAACTGGAAAGAGGAGAAATGAGAATCTGATGCCAGCTTTCAGCTTTTAAAGGTGCATTCTGTGGGATTTTGCGAGTGGTGAGTTTGCATGTTGCAGCTCCTACACCTCCCTCTTCCTTCCAAAGCATGTAACCTATGGACATCTTCATTTATCGACAAAGCTCAGGGGGGGTTGTCCATTCTGGGCTACAGTGGCAACATGGCCTCCTTTAAGTGAGAGGCCGTTCTTGATATAAAGGTCACATTCAAATTTGATAGAAAAAAAAAAAAACGATGTATACTTTGATGAGTGGTGTCAAACATGCAACAACATGCCCAAACAATTTGGAGTTGTCACTGTTTATAGGTCATCATGCTATGATTTTACTGGCCCCGCCCGCTTGAGCTCAAATTGGGCTGTGTGTGGCCTCTGAACTAAAATGAGAATGACACCCCTAACTTAGATCATCCTTCAATGAATAGTCTGTTTTCACTTTCTGCCGGTAGAAAACAATAGATCGTGTCACACTGGGCCTTTACAGTGGGATCGTTGGTGCCGGATAGAGTCAGTGTATAGCTGCAGTTGGCGAGGTCATTGGTTCAGATCCCAGTTTGACCTGGAACCCCCTGTGTAAAATCAGCTTAGTGCGCGAAGGCATGCTGTTGATGTGTGAAAGGGTCTCGGTGAAACGCTGCATAGTGAACTGTCAGCTGGGACTGATAATGGCTGAAGTGCTGATTTGAGGTTTGAGCCATGAGATATGAGTCACGATCGAACAACGGTCATACAAATCTGAAATGTCCACAAACTTAAAATGAGTACGTTGAATCAGCGCAGTCGTAAACACCTTTGTTTGTGTGATGGCGACGTGAAAAGAACTCCGAACTGAGGTCACAGCGCACGAATGATATCATACCGAGTGATTACGCCAATTCTCAACAGAGCGACGAGGCTGATTCATCCACCTCCACCTCTCACAGAAACCACCCGGGGGGGTGAGGGGAAACCTGAGTGACGCGCTCGGACCGGAGCCCGAGGCATCGAAAACGACACCCACCAGGTTCGTCCTCTGTGACTGCGGCTCGTCATTCCGGAGAGAGAGGGAGAGAGAGAGAGAGAGAGAGAGAGAGAGAGAGAGAGAGAGAGAGATGGATGCACGGGGGGAGGTGGGAGGATGCTTTGCTCGTTAAACCCTTCAAAAGGAAATGAAAGAAAAAGGACTTTACGTTTGGAAACCATGACAGCTGTGTGTCGTGTGCACGTGGCTCAGCCTCCCCTCCTCCGCGTCCCTGGTTTTCAGGTGGTACCCAGAAGGAAAGTGCGTGGACGGACACTGAGTCACCAGCTGCTGTCTTCGCTTTACGTCAGCGTCCTCTTTGTGTGCGGCTCCCTCTGATCTTTACCTGCAGTGACGGCGAAGGGGGGGGGGGGGAAACGGTCGAACACAGGGGGGGGGGGGGGGGGGGGGAAACGGTCGAACACAGGGGTCAATACCTTATATCACAGTGGATCAATCATTTCAAGTGTATGCTGGATTCTAACCGCTACATCTACAGGGCCACATACGGACAAATTTGATCTCAGGTGGGCGGGGCCAGTAAAATCATCGCGCGATGACCTATAAACAACGTCAAACGTTTGCTTTTGCTTTAGTGCAAATACGCACAAGCGCAGATTTAATGAGTAAACAACATCAAATCCTCCCACGGGCCAGATTGGACCGTCTGGCGGGGCTGGTTCTGGCCCACGTGTCATATGTTTGACAGCCCTGATCTACAGTAGATGGACTTGATTTGGTGTTAGTCATAAACACTCACTATGAATTCATCTTCAAAACACCATTCAGATGACAACGCTCCTTCCCATTGGTCGGTCACCAGATTGTAACAGGTGGAGAAATAGTGATCTGAGGCTTGGTGCTGATTGAGGTGAATATTACAGTTCACTTATATGATCCCGAAATATCCACAGGGTGGGCGGGGCTTCCCACGGGGCGGTCATTTGAAATCAGGTGTCAAAACAAATGGCAAAGACTATATGTTCACCAGGAGCAACAATAACCTCTTGACTCCAAAATGTACACATTTTATGGATACATGCACACACACACACACACACACACACACACACACACACACACACACACACACACACACA
>JAFBJT010002194.1:87270-122270 GCA_016785325.1 Chascanopsetta lugubris
GAGAGAGAGAGAGAGAGGGAGGGAGGGCTGAGGCTCTGAGGTGGGGGCGGAGAGCAGTGAAGGAGCTTTGCTTGTACTACACAGCCGAAAGTAGGACTGTGGAGTTTGTGTGAGGGGGGAAAAAAAGGGGGAAATATAGATGGGTGGACCAGAGAGACATGGCAGGGAGTGAGGTGGGATGTGCAGCAGCAGTGGCGGCGGCGGCGGCAGCAGCGGCGGCGGCAGAGGATCGGGTTGATCTGGACAGGAAGAGGAAGAGAGAGGAGACAAAGTAGAGGAGGAGGAGGAGGAGGAGGAGCAGGAGGAGGAGGAGGATTTGCCTGAACAAGGGGCACAGAAAAAAAGAGAGGAGGATCTGATAAGTGTGGAGGCGTGCTCTCAGTCTGCAGAGGAGGGCAGAGCGCTGAGTCAAAGCAGACAGACACACAGACAGGCAGGAAGGGTGAGGGAGGGAAGGGAGGAGTGGAGGTGAAGAAAGAGAATACATATAGAGAGAGAGAGATATAAGAGAGCAGGCGAGAGAGAAGAGGAGAGAGAGAGAGAGGGAGAGAGAGGGAGAGAGAGTGAGAGGAGGTGGAGGGGAGGACATGTGAAAGCAGAGGGAGGACAGTGTTGGGGTGGTGAGGGCCTGTGTAGGTGAAGTGGGTTGGGGGGGGGGCAGAGGAAGGTGAGGTGAGGGGGAGGTCGGAGGTCAGCAGGAGGGGGGAGGTATGAGGGGACAGCTCCTGAAGACCCTTGTCTCCCTGATGATCACCCTGCTCTTCGTGGGGAGTCTGCTGACTACTATTATTTGGTACGTGTTCAACGACAAGTAAGTGTGGGACTGCCCCTTTTGTCCAATGCCGATACACACACACACACACACACACACACACACACACACACACACACACACCGAGGGGTTGTATCGGTCTGCTGCAGGTCAGAGATAAGACAGTGATGCATGCTGGGATGAAGGATGCCGCCTGTATAGATGGCGATGTAACAAGTGATAACACGACGGACTTTTTCTCTTACTTGACTTTTGATCCACTTGTGTCGACTCAGCAGAATCAACTCGTTGGTGTGGAATGACTCGATGAAAATGCTGATTTAAAATTTACTTTGATGTCTAAATCTCTCAAAACTCACACAAAGTGATTCCATATGATGATTTAAATGCACTGAAGACGACATACCGTCATTCACTTCACTTTATAGTTGGCGTCAGTGCACATGGTGTGTGTGCACATGTAGGAGGAATATGACTCTGGTTTAGCCTTGCACTCAGTGAACCTGGGCATACTGAACATACACACGCAGCCGCTGCAGGGACAAGGACAACAAATAGTGAGTTTGAGAAATGAGGTGTGTTCCTGCAGCTTCGCCCGGGCCCCAAAAGCCCTTATCAAACCACATGTAAATCCATTCGAACCAGATTCATATATGTCAAACCACAAACTGATGTTTGGTTTGTTTTTGTCATTGAGATTCATCAATTAGGAAACCAATGAAAATGTTCTGATCTTGCATGTTAAAGGTCCATAGTGTACGGTTTGGGTGGAATTCTTTTCAACACACTCAAAGAAACTGAATGTATTGAGACCTGAAGTGTCAGTATTTGTCCCCTAAAATGAGCCCTTCTATATATATATATAACATTAGGAGTGGGGTTTATTTGACCAACTATTTATTAGACTATTTATTGTCTTTATTTATTTAGTCATTTTTAAATGAAAAACAATTGCATATATTTGTTTCTCAAAACCGCAACCACGACATTATCACTGGTATCCCTTTTGAAATAAAGCGCAGATTAAACACAACCTACTTGTATATGTTCATAATATGATATACGGAGACGGTTGTAATCGTACCATATAACATTCGATGTTATTTACAGTGTGGTGGGATCTTCCTTCAGCAGCGTGTCATAGAAACCCTCACACTGAGTCATGGGTTAACCACAGCATTAACTGTGAAACATTAAAGGATGTTAACGAGAACACTCTGACATTTATAACAGTATATGTCACCGGCTGTGGCAGGACGGTCAGACCAGTGATTACACTTGAAAAGAATCTGAAGGTTTTCTTTTTGTAAACTCCAAAAAAACAGGAAGTGGGGGGGCGATACACAAGTGTATCAGAGGAACACATGTCACAGACAACAGATGTAACAACACACACACACACACACACACACACACACACACACACACACACACACGCGGCAGACTCCTGCATGGTGAAACAAAGAAGCAAAGGTCTCTGCTCCCTGAGTTTGGACACTGGTTGTTCATTTATGGTGAAAGAAGCTGAAATTCTTTCTACTGCTCTGCTCAGGGTTCATCCCCGAAGCCAGAAGGTTGTAGGATCCAGCACTTTTATCCTGGTCCAGTTGGTGGCTGAAGGAATGAGCCATGAATCTTGATAAGAGGGTGCGGTCAAGGGTCAGAGAAGACTGGAGTCTTTCCACATTACAACTTCATCTCTTTTCATTTTCCAGAATTTTGGTCCAGATCTAAAAATATATTTAGATGTAATAATATAGATGAATAAAAATGCCTCACCAGTGGTTCATTGATAAAGAAACTCTTATCGTACACATTGTGTTACACACCATGTTTTCTGTGTCTCGTGT
Organism: Chascanopsetta lugubris; assembly: GCA_016785325.1. Taxonomy (NCBI): domain Eukaryota; kingdom Metazoa; phylum Chordata; class Actinopteri; order Pleuronectiformes; family Bothidae; genus Chascanopsetta; species Chascanopsetta lugubris. The sequence goes on from JAFBJT010002194.1 coordinate 89,893, forward strand.
GTGTGTGTGTGTGTGTGTGTGTGTGTGTGTTCGTGTGTTCCTCAAGATATGACAACAAGGGGCCCCTCAGTTTGACCTGTCCTCTCAAACTGTTATCAGCGTTACTGGACAATGCCTACACTCAGCATACGCCCTCACACTCCTGTCAGTGATGCTTTCGGGTTGCAAGCGTCCAAATGAAATTGGCAAAGAAGTCAAATTTGAGATGGTCATGTTTCTATACCGTTTCTACACGTGTTTCTATGTTTCTATAGTCGTGTTTATCTACACCAGGGGGATTCAACAAACGGCCCACGGGCCAAAACCAGCCCGCAAGATGACTTTTCAAAGTGTCGAAATGACAGAAAACACCACCCGCAAAGGGTAACGGGATTAGATCTAAAAACAGATTTCCAAATTCTGAGTCCTTCATTGATATCCAGAACAGTTCTGAAACCCAAACGCTTTAATGGCCCATTTGACTAACTGTTTAAAACTTAATTGCATTTGCATATTTTTCTGATCTGTCCTTTGTGTTATTTTCTCCGCAGTAATGTGGAAGCTCACAAACCATCGCCTCAGAAGAAAAGTGCCCCTCAGCCGGCCGACCCCTGCAAAGGCTGCAGGTGAGAGCACACTTATACTCACGTCACCTCTCTGTCAATTAATGACATATCTGACAGTGTATTTGACTGTGTGTGTGTGTGTGTGTGTGTGTGCGTGTGTGTGTGTGTGTGTGTGTGTGTGTGTGTGTGTGTGTGTGTGTGTGTGTGTGTGTGTGTGTGTGTGTGTGTGTGTGTGTGTGTTAAAGGGAAATCATCGAAAAAGTAATCGAGCGCTACTCTCAACCCTGGAAGAGGCAAGAAAACAACTACCAGAAATTCAGGTAGAACAACTGTTGTCTTACAGTGCACTGTGAACTTCCAACCAGAAGGTCAGCGGTTAAATTCTTGCCTTCCCCACTCTACATGCTGATGTTCCCTTGGGCAAGATTCAAAACCACAAATTGTCCTCTGTATTGAAAGATACAGAATGTTGTGTGCCTGGGTGAAAAATGCTACGAGGGGTCATCCAGAGCTGATAATGTCCTACTATATTAATACAGACCCATGTGACATATTTCATCCAGGGTTCACAGTCAAACGTCAAACCCGCAAATCATCCTATTACACTTAAACACAGGCTGGATACATCAGCACACCACCCCATTCCTTTGTGGTCATGTCAGTCATGTGTCACTGCCCCCCGCCCCCCCCCGTGTTATTTAACATATAGTTACATTTGCTCCGCCAGGTCTCAGCTCAACAGCAAGTGCCATGGATTTGACAAGGGCATCATCACGCAGGGCAACACTCCGGTGGGCACCAAGCTCGTGTACGACGGCGAGAAGAGGCGGAGCCTGCAGGTCAACTCGGAGGTTTTCAGCACCTTTGTCAAGGTGTGTGGTTTGTCATTCAGTCGTCATGTCAATTTGTCTCCCACAGAGATGAGGTCACTACGCTTCACCAAACAATGTGTGCCCACGAACAGGTTCAATGTTTGATACCTGCTCCAAATAAAGTAAATAACATGCAGACTGTGAATGGAAAATCGAGGCTGAATAGTTCACATGGAATAAAAAAGTACAATGTGGTGGGAGATTTTTCAACAGCTCACCAGAGACGATGTCATTGATGGATCTGTCACGTTTACCTTGTGATGTCTTCATGCAGCTGGGACCTTGGTTTTATGGGTGAGCAGTAATATTGAGGGGGGGGGGGGGGCGCCCCCCGGGGTGGGGGGGGGGGGGCGCACCCAGAGTTGAACTGGAGACCTGTTGATCTGCAGTCACATGCTCTACCACTGAGCTATACCCCCTAGATTCACTCATACTAATGTTTGGACCATGGACTATGGTTGACAAAGGTTTGTTGTAAATGCTGACAAATCAATAACAAATCAATAACCTTTTGCATCCCACCCGTTGAGAATCACTGTTTAAAGAGGGAAAGAATAAGCAGCTAAACTAAATATCTAAAGACTAGTGGCCACAATGGTTTTTTTTTCACTATGCTCAACTTTTTCTCCTTTGAGAACAAAGTTTGACACATAACTTCCTGTGTCAGACAGATGTTGTGGGGGCGTGAGGTTTTTTTCATGTCCGCTCCGCACCACCTCTGATCTAATAGGCCTTTACTTGTCTCAGTGTTGGACACATAGTTTGTGTGTCCGACTCTTGAGAAAAACTACAGCCAGATCGGAGTCTGTAAACGTGGCAACATAAACACCGAACTTGCCCTACATGCAGATGATTTCGAGAATCAGTCCAAGGTCACCGAAACAAGGGGAAACGATTCATATTTTTACACAAGCAGAGGAAATGAGTAAACGCCGTCATGCTGGGGGTTTTCCCACTTTGTGTGATCGAAGAGGAAACGGATCCGGCCCGAGGACTTCCCGCCATGATGCGCTCACACCACATCTTCAAATCAGAGTTAACGCCGCTGTCGTCCTCTGCAGGATCGTCCTTTCCTCGGCAAAACATATGACACGTGCGCCGTGGTGGGGAACGGAGGGATCCTGTCCAACAGCAGCTGTGGGCAGACCATCGACTCGGCTCAGTTTGTCATGAGGTGAGAAGGCTTTTCCACATCCGTCAACAGATTTGAACAAATGCATATGAATGCCACACCCTCAAGATCTCTGTATCTTTGCCCCCGTCGCCTCTTTCAGGTGCAACCTACCTCCTTTGCAGAACGGCTACGAAACGCATGTGGGCACAAAGACCGACCTTGTGACGGCAAACCCGAGCATCCTCCTGGAGAAGTGAGCAAGGGAGCGAGGCCACATACGCGCCGCTGTGTGTTTGTTTGCAGAGACTCAGATAAGCCTGGACACCACAAGGTTTTAAAGGCACAGGAGTTTGGAACCAATGTGTGGAGGAAGTGCTGTCGACGCTCACGTCCACTTGTCGATTGGGTCCCTTCTCTTGAGTAGATGAAGAGGAGACCCACCAAGCACAGTTGTAGTGGCTCAGATCCCACACATCCAGATATAGAGTGGAATGATGCTGGTCTACTCCAGTGGTTCTCAACTGGTCTGTTTTTTTGCGACCCACAATTAGGTCACGAGCCACATCGAGGCACATTTTGTATTCAATGTAAAAATGGTGCACTTTGATGGTGCGATGAAGTTTTTGCCCGTATTTGTCGTACTTACAGTGTCAGTTAGCATATGTAAACTCTCTTTGCTGGTTTTCGTCTATCTGTGAAATGGTGGGTTACACGCCATTACAGGGCTTCGTTGCCACCTACTGTTCAGGAGTGTGAATGGCACTCCAATGCATAAAACAACCCCCCTCAAAAAAAGATTTAGGATTTTAAAAATCTTTTTCCCCCAGTCAAAGGCCCACAACCCACCGAAAATGGATACGCAACCCACTTTTGGGTGGTGGCCCACCAGTTGAGAATCACTGGTCTACTCCCACCCATTGGCCATAGCAAGACTAGCAGTCAGTGCCCAAGGTGACGGAAATAGTAGTAAGCACACTGCTTTGTGTCCATGAATCGTCATACCATTTTCATTTTCAGGCACAAGGATGGTGATTCAAAGTGTTACAGAGCGAATGGACGGAGTTCTGAGATTTGAAAAGGGCTTCACCAAATGAAAACCTAGTGGAGCCAAACCTCATTTCACCTGATGTTGTTCCTCTCATTGTTTTACTTCACATCTGTTTCTCATTTCCAGGTATGGGGCTCTGAACGGGCGTCGGCGTCCCTTTGCAGAGAGCCTGCGCAGCTATGGCAACGCCCTGCTGCTCCTCCCCGCCTTCTCCTACGGCCACAACACTCCGGTTTCCCTGCGAGCCGCCTACACCATCGAGGACTTCGAAAGCCCCATTCGGCCCATTTTCTTCAATCCCGAGTACCTCCACAGTCTGGCCGTCTACTGGCGCTCGCAGGGCCTGAGAGCGGTGCGGCTCAGCACCGGCATCATCATGGCGAGTCTGGCGGTGGAACTCTGCAACAACGTGCACCTGTACGGCTTCTGGCCCTTCAGCAACCACCCGCACGACTTCCACGTCCTGACTAACCACTACTATGACGACCGACAGACTAAAACTAAATTCCACGCCATGCCGGCGGAGTTTGACCTCCTGCTGAGACTGCACAGTCAGGGTGTGCTCAGGGTTCACTTGGGAGACTGTCAACCCGTTGGGAAGTAGTTCCTCGGATGCAGGTGCCACAGTAAAAGTGCCTTCTCACGACAAAGCCAGTCACAACTGAGAATCTCCCGCACCAGGTAAATCAGTGGAACTCTTCTGGCTGACGACAAAGCGGATGTTTGGGACAATCTGCAGCCAGAGACATTTGCACTGACAAAGTTCTGCAAACAGCCTCATGGTGGAAGTGGGACTGTATTTATTGTTCCAGCTGGAGTCTGGAGAGAAATCTTTGCAGATTGGGAAGCCTTTTTGGGGCCTCTTCTGAGCGTCTGCATGGAAGTGCCTTATGCTGATGATCTTACCGTGATTGCTAAGCCTGATTTATGGTTGCACGTAGCATCTACAAAGAGGCAATGCCGCACTGCCATGAAATTATATTACACTGTTGAGTTTCATTCATCAAAGTCCGCTGGTGCTAAAACATCCCATTGCAATCCACTATTTAGCACTATCTAGATAAGACATAGTGGCCAATCGGAGGTACGACAACTTGCGTGTTGGTCATGTTGGCCATCCAACCCAGACCTTTTCCCCGTAGATTAACTTTGACACAATGCCAGAAATGGTGAGTGGACATTGAAGTTAGAGTTGATAAAAATTGAAAATACTTTAAAGTTATGAAAACATTTCTTATGAATTCATAACCAGCTAAATGTTTCATCTTTATAGTTTACAGAAGTAAAAGTGGATGAGTTTGAATGACAACCGAGGACTACCATAGGTTCTCCTACGAGCTCAGAAGGGTGAGGGTGAGGCGATGGATACAACAGGCAACTTCACCCCTAGATGTCACTAAATCTTACGAACTGCACCTTTGTGTCGGGCTGTGTGCAGGTGACGTAGCCTCACAGAAGCTCAGATGAAACATGCAGCCGTAAATCAGCCATCACTGACAATCTCAGCTCTCAAATCAAGCTGAATGTAACTGCAAGAAAATCAACATGAGGACTCTCTGGCTGCAATAACCCCAGCACACTGAATGTAAAGAACATTTTCCACTATCACTGGTATTACTGTTACAAGGACACTTCAACTCTGACCACTCCGGAAAGTATTACCATGGTGATCCGAGGGAGAGATATGTGATACACACACCACACTGTTGCAGTTTGCAACTCTGCTCCTGGATGTGATACGCACATAAAGTAAAAGGGGTCGTGCCCCTGTAGCCTTAACTACAAGTCCACAAAGGAGCAGTGGGGGTGGGAGCCAAGGGCCGAACAGAGGCCCCACAGTAACAGAGAGGAATTATAACGCTAGCAAACATGAGGTTGCCATGGTGAACCCTCTTGTCACCGTTTCGACCGCAGGAAATAGGTACTGGCACAAGACTTGTGTTTAAATATCAGTGATTGATCAATGTGGATGTAATGAGCTGACTCCGATGTGAGGTGCTGTGGAGATTGTGAATCGTGAAAATCGTGTGAAACTAACGCCGACAACCTGTGGGTACGCTGTCTTCGCTAACACCGAGTCTTAACAGTGGGAGTAATCATTATAAGCTGTAGCGGAAAAAACAAACTTGAGAGCCTGTTACGGAGCCATGTTGAGATTTTTTTTTTTTAACATTTTCTGCAGAACTGAGCGGGAATAATGAAGTAAGTAGATATTTAACAGATGAAAAGTAACTGTATATCATCACTGACTTGAGCAGTTTTACACAAAGCCATGATGTGTCATACAGTGGTTGGTGCCACACGCTGCACAGTTTGTGTTTCATGGTAACAAACCATGTATTTATTGTTATCATACTCATACATTATTTCTTGTTATGCTATTTCTTAAGGTGTGTAAGACGTTGAAATGATTACAATTCCCACGAATCGATCATTTGATCCTACAGAGGGTGCCGTGCTGCACTTACGATAAACGATGGTCACCGTAGGATCTCCGACATGCGTGGAAGTGAGGTGAGGGGCGCTGTCAAACGCAACTGAACCACTAGACGTCGCTCAGTCCTACACAGTGTGTGGGACGCGTGCAGACGCTCGGTGTACTTGAGTCCACGTGTTCCCGTTCGACATTAGACCTCTTGTTCTGCCACACAGCTGTGACTTCTGGTCTCCAGCTCCAGGGCATCGTCCCACACGTGTGGACACACGACATGCAAACATCTGGACGGTGCTGTGACAAAAGCAAACGTAACGTAACAATAAACTTCGTAACAACAATAGCTTGTGTACAGCGTCCCGGACATGACATCTGTGTGACCTCAGTGCATCCGCCGCGCATGGCAGCCGAATGACCCTGACTTCCTCTTTGGCTCCCGCGTGGCACCGTGTGGGGATATTTGTGGTAGCACATAGCTTGTTTGTCCGTTCCAAGCCACTGTCAAAAAACAAAGTGATGCAATATGGCGGCTTCCATGTGGAGCACCCAGCTCAGATATTGAGCATCCATTCCTCAGTGCTGAAAGTAATAATTCATACCGTCAGGTGATTACACACTCGGATATCAGTCTATTTATTTTTGTATTGAGTTTCCACGAATAGATATTGAAATAATGTCATCTAAATCTGGCAGACAGGACCTTTAATGGAACACGCTGTGCAGTTCTTTTCATAGAAAACCATCCCACTGCCACAAGTTGCCATCCCAGATATGTTGGTCATGGGATTCCATTTCTATCAACAGGGACCTTGTTGTGGATCCAGCTGCACGATGCTCCTGGTTCCCACCGGCTGCACTGGCCTCTCAGGGGAACGCTTGTTCAAATTTCCACCATTCATGAAAAAAAATCCACGCTGTTCATTTCCGTCCTGCTCGCCATCACCATCAGTTGTCCTCGTGTTTTCAATTCCCACAAGGCCCTGAGTGATTGTATCCGATATGTGAAACCAGCGGCCACTGCAGATACCCCCCCCCTGCTCCTCCCCGCCCCCTTCCCCAAGTGTACTGTCACCCGCTCATGAACCAACCCCCCCACCCCCACCCATCCCCTGCCCCCACTCTGACATGAGCCAAAGTGACGTCCCCTCAGTCTCCTGCGTCGCTTCTGTGTGTGACGGCAGCATCAGCTTGCGTCTCTGTAATTCTCCTGATAGCACCGCCGAGACCCCCTGCTCCCCGCCCATTACCATCAGGGGCACATTCTGCACTGACAGGAGGAAGGACGGGACAATACTCGCGAGGATGGCGGGCCTTTAAAAAAAAATGTATTCCTTTTCGGAGCCACGACAAGTGACACACAATGAGTTGTTGATTTATTTTTTTTATTTTATTTTTTTCTAGGAAAATAAGTCTTTTCACATGCAAACCAGATGTATTCATGAAAAAACTTTTTGCCAGGGGATACCTGAATGGTACGCGAGAAGGTACTTACAAAAAAAAAAAAAAGAAAAGGCATCGAAAAGCACAGAAAACACTCAGATGCATGTTTGAATCAGTTCATATCGGTAATAACATTGCTTTTGTTGTCACATGGGGATCTACACACCAGACATTTCGGAAACAACACAGTCTTTCCTCCCAGCACAGACACATCGCGTTATTCCTAATGAAAGGGTTTCATCCGACTCTCTCATGTACATTAATCCACAATGGAACCTCCTGGTGTTAGCGTTCCAACACTGATTCCACCAGTTTCAACTGTACCTGTGAACAGCAGCATCACACCTGCACTTAATCCATTTCTCAACACAGAGGTGTGTCTGCATCACATGTACAGAATATTGTTTCTGTCGAGTGAAACACATGAACAATGGCTCTTGTCTGGAATGACCTAGTATTTCCATTTCTTGTTATAACACTGTGTTATTATTTATTCCCTTGAGGTTAAGTTGGCCGATGCCTCATCTATTCGTCTGTTTGTCTGTTTGTAAGCGAGACTATGCAAAAATCAATAAAAACAGATTTCCACAAAACGGAGTGAAATGATCCAATGGGGAAGATCTAATTATTAAAAGTTACGCAAGATTAGGCATTTATCCATATTTTGATTGATTTCCAGAAATATTTATTAATGTAGCTCGATGAACAAACCTATTTGTGGACTTCTCAATGGAGTTTGATTGGATTTATAGGTTTGGGATTTGGTGACATCTTGTGGTGAAGGTTGAAATGTGGCAGATCACCCCTGATCAGAAGTCCCTTGATAGAAAGAGAGGCAACAACTGAGGATTTGATGCTATTTCTATCCATGGCACATGCTTGTTGGACCCAGTATACAATCTCCATACATTGACTTTAATTCCAAACATCCCTGTATGTGGAGCAGGGGTGTCAAACATACGGCCCGTGGGCCAAACCTGGTACACGAGAGGGTCAAATACGGCCCCAAAGTGTAAAAAATGTACATAGAAGACATTACCTGCAATGTTTCAATGAAGTAACTGCTATTCCAAAACTGTGACCATTCTCAGAATCTACTTTTTGGCACCAAAACAAAGGTTATAGCTCATTATGCTATGTTTGTAGTGGTCTGGCCCACTTGTGGATGTTTTCAACATGAGGTCATGAGTGTATCAAGAACCCTTATCTACAGCCCCAAAATCCTTATTTATAATGAAGCACATCCCAAAGGTCAAAACCTAGTAATGTTATCAGACATCAGGAATCCAAGTAGATAAAGTATTTTTTGTCCTGATGTGTTTATCTTTTTTTAAAAAGTCCCTTCGTTATTTCTCACATGACGGCAACAACATGCAGAGGAGGACAGAGCCTTTACAGAGGCAGAACTAAAAGCTGTTAGTGTTCAGTGAACAGTCTCTTTCTCTTTCTCTTTCTGGAGAAAAGAAACTCGCACACCCTGGTGCCACAGGGTAATTCCTCAGACTTGGATAGCTGCCAGAAATACTGACTTTCCCCTGAACAGAAACATCTGAGCCACGTCATGCAGAGCAGGAGATGTCATGCCAGTCATGACTTGAAACAGATGGGGTCTCTGAGCTCCCTCATGTCACCTCAGCAAATCCACTCCCTCACTCTTCCGCCCTCTTGTGGGCTTTCCAGCTGTTTGTTCATCCAATCCCTCACAGTCGGTTTCCGGTTCTCTTCAAATATTCTGGCGGGGAAACTTTGTTCTCGTACGGGGGGGAAGGAATGAATAAGGGCGGACTGGCCCGGAGGGCGCGAGTGTGACTCGGACTGGGGATCTATCGTTCAAGCACCAGTGGCTGATTGGGATGCGGAGGGCGGAAGAGCCGGTGTCAATCACTGCCGAGTGGAGTGCTGCTGGTGATTCATGTGTGTTTGTGTTTGCTGGGATGTGCTTGTGTAACAGACATGCGGTGCCTGGTGGTGAACACGCGAGTCATGCTAATCAAACATGTATTTGATACATGAGCCTCACAGTGGTGGTTTGTTCACTCCCCAAGAGACAGATGCCCTTTTCCAGAAAACATTTAAAGGTACAGTGTGAGGGATTTAGTCACAGCTTGTCGTGAAATTCCATGTTGCCCCTTCCCTTTCAAGATGGGAGAAGAACTCATAGTAGCCCTCAGTTAACATGAGAACTCATGAGGGTTGGTCCGGTCTAGGCTACTTTAAAGGTGCAGGGTGTAAGATTTGGTGACATCTAGAGGTGAAGTTGCATGTTGTATCCATCACCTCACCCTCACCCCTCTGAACATGCAGGAGAACCTATGGTCGACTTCAGTTGTCATTAAAACTCCAAAGATGTTTAGTACGTCCATTTTTATTGCTGTAAAAACATGGCGGCCCCCGTAGAGAGGACCCGCTCCTCATACATTAATGGGCTCATTTAAGGGTAATGGAAAAAAATAAAACAACTTTGTGAAGATGTCTGTGTATAATTGTTTTGCAATTATTTTTAGAAGAGACAAAAATGACTGAAATCTTCCACACTGCACCTTTAATACCATATTGGTGCATCATAGTAGCCTCCATGGAGAGGACCCGTTCCAGAAATAAGCTAGCTAGAGTCTCGAATACAAAAAATTGCTTATGCAGTCACAAAAACATCACTAGGTCTATTTTATGTTCCATTTTCCCTCGATAGATCCATTTGCCAAAAACCTTACACAACTGACCTTTAATAAATAACAATGTGTTACTAGTCTAAGATCTTGTTAGAATCCACCCTTTTCATGTCCTCTGTCTCCACACTGTTGTTCCACAGGCCTCAGAACAATGTTGGAAAAGGAGAAACCCAGTTTATTAAAAACACACAGGCTGGACGCTTGGCACATACATTAAACACAGATACGTCAACATACAAGAAAAAAGTCTGGCTTTTTTTTTTCCATCTCTTCAATATCATCAAGTCACTGCAGCAGACATATTAGAAAAATATACTTTGTCATATTTCACATTTTTTGTACAGTTGAAAGGCAATTTAAAACACGACGACCGACGATTTCAGAGATACCACAAATTCATTTGTCAAAACAAAGGCTCAAATGTGCCTTTATTTTCCATACAACAAAAATTGTGTTTTCATATAAAACACAGGCTTGAAATAAAAATGCAAATCCTGTTCCAAAAACAGCGTCGTACAAAAAACAAGAGGCGTTTACAAAAGGGTTGGTCTCACGTAGGCATATTTTGAAAATTGGAGTAGCATGGCCACAGTATTCCAAAGGCTTCATAACAGCCTGTTGCAGTAAAGTCTTGGCACTGACACTTGCATCACACAAACAGTGTTTGGTCTCACTATACTATAGAAATGGCTTTATACCTTTCCCATGACGAGGTGGTGATATTGCAGCCTTGTGCAAGCTAACGTTGATCCTGTGGGATTGGGAAGACTTCATGACACAAGGCTCTCTCCATAGAAAAGGAACAATACAGCTGCTTCGAGAGTTGCTGGATGTGCAGCATTGTCTACTCTACAATATAGGAAACCCTGTCGAGACGGCCACCAGGGGGCAGTCAACTACAAGGCAGTATAGGAGCATGGGGAGTATACTGAGCTGCCTTGTTCAATGGACACTGAGGGACCAGGGAGAGGAACTGAAGATTGCGAGCGAAAAGTATAAAATAAATGGATTTATTTATGCACCTTGTTAAAAAAGAATGTTGATACGGTTTTATTTTTGTTTAACATTTTTTTTTTCTTTTTTCGAAAAAGCCACCTGCAGTAGCCTGCTCAGGATCCTGAGCAGCAGATGGTGAAGCACACTTATCAAAAGAGACAAGAAACAGCAGGGAGACATTTAGAAGTCACAGCGACGTAGCGCTGTGATCGACGCTGGAGAAAAAAGCAGACACACAACACGACTGACAGATCAGGACACAGCCTCTGGGAAGGTGATGCGTTCGGAGGTCGATGCTTTCGGCGCTGACATTGAATCATGCCTCACTTTATTGCACGTGCGTCCTAATGACGCTTCTTTACGACGGCATTTTTCTCGTTCCACATCTTTGCACTTCAGAGGTGCAGTGTGTAAGATTTGCTGACATCTAGAGGTGAAGTAGCATGTCGTTTCCATCACCTCACCCTCATCCTTCCGAGCACGCAGGAGAACCTATGGTCGACTTCAGTTGTCATGAAAACCCAAAGGATGCTTATTATGTCCACTCTGGGCTACTGTTAAAAACATGGCGGCCCCCGTAGAGAGGACCCTCTCCTCATGTCAATATACAGTAATGGGCTCATTTAAGAGTGATGGAAAAAATGTAAACACTCGGGTGATTTTAAATTCATGAAAATGACTGTATGTAATTGTTTTGTAATATTTTTTAGAAGTGACAAAAAAATGAAATCTTACACACTGCACCTTTAAAGGTTTTGATTTTCATTGCATTTTCATATCTTAAGAATTGTGACACCTACTGGACTTTGCAGAGGAACTCAAAGCCACACTCGGGCTCCGTCTGGCTTGATAGAGAACGTTCACATTGACAACAGAGATCGATGCTGTGTTTCGAGACTTGGGGGAGGATGAGACACGTAAACAACAGACACCCGTTGTGTCGTCGCGTTGTTTCAAGTGACAGCTTGAACATCGCATCGTTTTTGTACACGCCTCCAACACACATCTCCTCCAGCTTGCAGGATTCGTTAAGGCATAGCGGTGTTTCAATATCCAGGAGAGAATGCAGCAGCTCATCCTCCGGTCTCTGATATAACATGTATACACACACACACACACACACACACACACACACACACACACACACACACACACACACACACACACACGCACGCACGCGCGCAGTGTCCACATGTCACTGTTTGTGGGGTTAAATCCATACGGAGGGTTTGCCCTCCCCCGATTTGCTGCTGCTGCTGTTGCTGCTGCTGCCCCCTCCGCTGCTGCCCCCCTTCCCGTGCTTGAATTTATGCTTGCGCTCTTTCGGCGGCTGCGTCTGTGGCTGAGGCTGAGCCTGGATGATGTTGCTCTGGGGCTTGTCGTCCTGGTTGTCGCCGAGCTGCTCCTCCGCCCGGTGCTGCTGACTGTAGGCCTGGATGGCCGCCTCCAGCTGCTCGTGAGCCTGCTGGATCATGTCTTTGTTCAGGGCCACGCGAGCCTCCCCTCCCGTGGGGAAGTTGTCCTCGTTGCTGCCGAACTGCTGCTGCTCCTCTTGCGCGATGTTGGCCCGGTTCTGCTTGCACGCCATTTTGGCGTTGCTCAGGTCCGTGTAGGGCATCTGCTCCGGCTTCACCACGATGTTGTAGCCGGGCGGAGCCGAGGGGGTGTTCCACGAGAAAGGGTAGCCCACGTAATCGGCCGCCCCGTCCCCGCCCACGCCTCCCTCGGAACCCGCCTCCGGCCCCGGCCTGCCGACCGAGCCCTCCGCGCCTCCGTTGGTGCCCAGCAAACCCAGCTGGTACTCGTCCTCCGGCGGTGGACAGCGGCGGCGGCGAAGGATGTCGCAGATGGAGCCGATGCCCAGGTGGAGCATCTCCCAGATGTTGAGCGCGAGGCAGAGGACGGTCACCCCGTACATGATGCGCAGGAAGATGGTCTTCTCGGTGGGTCGCGACACAAAGCAGTCGACGCTGTGAGGACAGGGCTTCCCGGAGCACACGAACACCGGCATCACGCGGAACCCGTACAGCAAGTACTGGCCCGCGAGGAATCCGGCTTCGAGCAGCGTTCGGGTCACCAGCTGTAAGACGTACACCCTCATCAAACCCTCGTCTCGAATGCGCTTGCGTCCGTCGTGGCGGATCTTGGGTCTGGGCGTGGGTTGCAGAGGGTCCCGTGGCCTTTTGGGAGGTTCCATCTCGGGCACCTCGTAGATCATGGGATCGTCCTCCTGATCCTCCTCGGTCTCCTCGATGCCGCGGTGCTGCCGCGCTCCGAAGCAGATCTTCCTGGGCTTCCTGTGCGTGTAACCCCCTCCCCCCGCCGTCCTGACGGCGGCGGAGCCCGCCCCTCCTTTGGCCTCGTCCAGCCGTGCGATCTTGTTGATGGCGTAGCCCATGTACATGAGCGAGGGCATGGCCACCAGGATGATCTGGAAGACCCAGAAGCGAACGTGGGAGAGGGGGGCGAAGGCGTCGTAGCAGACGTTCTCGCAGCCCGGCTGGCCCGAGTTGCAGACGAACTTACTCTGCTCGTCGTAGTAGATGGACTCTCCGCCGACGGCGGTGAGAACGATGCGGAAGACGATGAGCACGGTGAGCCACAGCTTCCCCACGAAGGTGGAGTGGTTGTGGATCTCCTCCAGCACCCGCGGGAGAGAGAGAGAGAGAGAGAGAGAGAGAGAGAGAGAGAGAGAGAGAGAGAGAGAGAGAGAGAGAGAGAAGGAAAGCATGAGCATTGGAATAAATTCTTTTGAAATATGATCAAAGCAACTGGTAGGATTTGTCCGAATGTCTCCAGTTGGACTTTCATCCCTGAGGAAAGAGTATTAGTTCTGCAGGTTCAGCCGCAAAATGAAGCAGGGTGCGGCGTGATGATTGCCTTAATTAAATAGAATGTTCCTCTAGTCCAGGCATCACCATTATCCAAAATGGATCTGTTGGTTCACACACACACACACACACACGGACACACACACACACACACGGACACACACAGAAAATGGGGCTCAGGGCCACTGAGAGTTTGCTGTCAAGTTCAAGCTTTTTAGGGAATTAGAAAAGCAAACAGGGTGGAAAGAGGATATCGGTATTAAGAAAAAAATACCATCAAGCAGCAGTGAGAAGGGAGTGAAATAATCCAAATGGGGAATTTGCTATCACCGAATACACACTCACGCACTTTATTTCACCGCCTATCTCTTTTTGAGGAAATAAATCCTCTTAGTGAGCCTTCTTCTGTGCGAGGTGCAGTTTGCAGGATTGTATTAACTTGCCTGGTTTGTTCTGGTCGGGAGGTAAGTGGCATTGTGCAGGAATGTGTGTGTGTGTGTGTGTGTGTGTGTGTGTGTGAGTGTGTGCGCAGTTTAGGAAGAGGGTTATGTTGCCTACTATGTAGGTTAGGCCTGGGCTCGGGGCTGTCCTCCCAAACCGGCACAATCAGCAGGTGGTACGGCACAAACTGTTGGAGCGGGGGAAAGCCACATTAGCTCAGGCGGTGGAGCTGAACCCAAACACTGCTGTCGGCCCCTCGGGGGGGCTTTGAGGGATGAGGGAGCGACACCTCCGCAGAACTGAGAGGAAAATCCGGCCGTGAAGACGAGCTTAGGGTCGGTTAGGTTTAGAGGGGGGGCTTCTTAGGGACCATCACCTAACCGAGCCAGTTCAGAGGGGCTCAAGTCTCAGGCAGCAGCCTCTGCTTTGTGTCGACGGGGGGAAGAAAGGGGGGGGGGGGGGCGGGGCGGCGGGACGTTTTGAACGAGCCTCGCGATGAAAGGCGCGCTGGGTATTGATCATTCTGACCATATAAGGACATGGCTGAGACACGGGAGGGCCAGACGCCGGGAGTCCTGCAGAATCCTGCGCCTCACAGCGCGAGAGCACGCTGCCTGAAGGCCCTGCCATCAGACCGCGCGCAGGGAAGTGCGTGCGAGCCACATGGATGAGGAATGGCCACATGTTCCGAGGGGAGTCGCGTTCGGCGTCCTTCCACGGTCGAGCACGGCTCTCCTGCGTTACGTCACTGCATTATTTTACGTAACTGGGCGGCACGGTTGTCCTTTAGCTGAAGTATCCAAAGTCGTTGGCAGTCAGAAAGTGAAGCAGCCGCTGTTAGAGGCTGGTCTGCAGTTTGATGGGCGGTGGATGATCACTATTATTATTACTATTATTATTATTACTATCATTATTACATCATCTCTAATTCATTTGTAGTTTTCCCACTCATTCCTTTTTTGCCCCTTCAGTTTTTGTGCAGGGTTAGGATAACCCTCACCCAAACCCTTAGCGTGGGGTAAACCCTAACCCATAGTACAAGAGGAACCCTGACCGTTAGGGGTGACCCTTCCTCTTACAGGTACAAGGTTAACACTAAGCCTAAACCTTAATATAAGGGTAACCCTAACCCTTAGTATAGAGTTAACCCTCATTCTGTGTTTAGCAAGCAAAGCTACAAAGCGCTTTAAAAAAAAATGCATTGGAATAAAACAACTCAGGACAAGTGTATTCAAAGGCCTTTCTATAAAGGCCTGCGTCAAACAGTAACTTAACAACACACCGCAGGTTCAGTCACATGACTCAGAGTCTCAGGACCCTGACGGTTAAAGGCTCCGCCACATTCAGAGTCCACGTCTGCACGTCACTGAAAGGGCTTGACCTCGGCCCCTCGTCCTCCTTCAGACCGCTGTTCCGGGAACTGTCACGTTCCCTCCTGACCAGGGGAGACGCTCCAGTCCCGGCACCGGCACACCTCCAGCCCACCTCCACACCTCCGCCTGGCCCTCGTACTCCCGCCACCACAACCGCACATACCCTGGCATTTTGCCTTCTCATCCTGTTTGTGTCTGAGAGAGCTCGTGGGGCAGTTCGGGGTGGGGAGCTGACTGTGTGCATCAAGTTGTGTGGGGTGACTCAGCCTCCCCAACAGCAGCACACAGACAAAGCATGGCAGCATTTCTCCATATTCGTCATAGAAACATTGAACAGCCAATCGGCGGAAAGCGTGGAAATAACAAAAGTCAGGAGGAGACACAGAAAAAAAAACCCTCCGGTGTCATCTCACTGGGATTTTACATAATAGGAGACTAATGAGGTTTGCAAGGGAATCGCATCGAGTATCATCGGTCGTCACGGTCCAAAAGGTCATCGCCGTGTAATCGCGGGTCAGCAACATGTCAGTGACTCCGACACGTCTGATCCTGTGACATCGCTCGTAGCTCTGTCAGAGGAGAACAAGGTCGAAGGTCAATTTGATGGGCTCCTAAAGAGAGAGCTCTGCTCGTCACGAGCTGCTGATCTGAGACACAACGACAGTTACAATCCAACATGGTCATGTCCCCTGGGGGGATTCCTGCAGTCACTTCCTCTCATCCTATGGGATCCATGGAGACTCCAGATATAGTGTGTCTCCACACATATACACACACACACACACACACACACACACACACACACACGGACACACACAACATGACTCCTATAACAGTGAGGCGAGGTTAGCTGAGGTGCTTCGTATTCACTGTAGTGAGTCATGGCGTGAGCTGCAGGGGCCACCGGCTCTGGGGGAGGGACAGCGAGGGGAATGAGGACCACCACAGGGCGGCTGCAGGTGGGTGGAGGTTGTATTTACATAACAGGGCGATGCTGCGACCGCACGCTCCATTCAGGGTTGTTCTGCAAAAACAACAGGTGGAGGTTGAAACATTGAACGTTTGCGTTTGGGTCCGGTTTGAACTTTGACATCATCGGCCCCCTTCAACAAACACTCACCCGGGTATGATCATTTTAAGGGAGACTTTGAATTGGAGACTTTGAAAATCTATTTCAAAAACAAAGAAATATTTTCCAAGATAGAGAAATAGCAATAAAGCTGATAAGAAAACAATTCACGTTGTTCAAATGTACAGTGTGTAGGATCTGGTGATGGAGTTGGTGTTGGAGCTTAACAGCCTTCACCACAGACACTGTGGTTGTCCTCAGTTAACAGTGAAACTCCAAAGGGGTTTAGTTTGTTCATTCTGGGCAACTGTACAAACACGGAGGCCCCCGAGGAGAGGACCCGCTCCCGGTGTACATATGAATAAAAAGTTTAATCCGAGCATAACAACTGATAGATTCAGGGGATTATACTCTGATACGATTACTTAAAATTCAATTTCTGAAAATAAAATAATTGAAACAGTTTCATCAGAATCTTACATGCTGCACCTTTAAAATCTTTAGAATTGACTGGCAGGAAACACTGAAGACATACAAAGGAGAAAGGTCACACTCCTACAATCTGAGTTAAATAGCTTTAATTGCATTATGAAACAAACAACCCCGTTGTGTCCTTCGAGCCACTCTGCCTCTGAACTGTTTTTTATTCCGTATTCAAGCTATGAGTGAGGAGCCAATAAACACACACACACACACACACACACACACACACACACACACACACACATTAAGTCACATTAATATTAATGATGGCAGGCCAGCGGCAGTCTGTATAATGAACAGACTGTAAATGGTAGACAAAGAGCTCTAATGAGTGTATGGAGGATTCATTTGCCTCTGGATGGATTTGAAACAAGTCATGTAAACAAACATATAGATTCATAAAATCAATACAATCGATCACGTAAAAAAAACGTGCCCCCTGCGTGGACAGTATCAATTTCAGGCTTCCTGATTATTTTCAGAACATTTTGTTTCTACCAATCGGACAAAAGAAGCGGCGGCTAAACATGAGTCAGCATCTCACAGCACAGACCCCCCCACCCCCACCCCCACCCCCACCCCCAGCCCCCGCGCGCGGAGTCTGAAGGTCAGCGCAGGCTTCAGGTCAGCGTCCCCTCACTCTGCCTGCACTGTAATGATCAGTAACTCCTGTCTGGATGTTTCTAAAGTGATTGTAGCAGATCTTAATCCAATAAAGGAAAGTGTCTGTGCTCAGTGCCGAGGGATTTGGCTCCTGATGCTGACGATCGTCTGTTGGAGCGCCGCCTTGAACACACTCCTCGTTCCGTCACACTTTACACTTTTATGGGATTTTGATTCTTTTCAAACTTTTTATGACCCAAATGATTTGACTCCCCCCGCTGTTTTCACTCCATCACCATCAGGAACGGTAAAAGAAGGCTTTTCGCTCACGACGCCCTTCGGCTTCGAACAACAACAAAATCCAGAGGCGAGCGCTGCACTGATAAACAGAGTGTTTTGTTGTTCTGATAAAAATTTCAGGGGATTCATGCATTTTAAAAACAGAGGATGATTACCTCCGTCTACCTGGAGTGTCCATGGTTTATTTATGAATCAATATCAGGTGAGAGGAATGTGGTTCTCGAGAGAATTTCAACAAAATAACAAGAAAGGACCTCATCATTTAATGGAAAAGGGGCACAGGGTGCTTTTCTTTCCGTTAGCGGTTGGTTTGAAAGAATAATGAGCGCATGGATTGTGTCTCACTATGATCGCTGACTCTTCACTGTAGAAATCCATAATAGCATTACTCAATGATAATCATGCTATATGATAAATGGTACAATTGTATAATGCCATGATATTTGAGATAGTTTTCATCAAATATCCAGATTTGTGGGATTCCGCTTCTCCATAAAAGACAAAGAACAGCTCACATACAGACTGTCAGATAAACACAATGTGCGCTTTATATCGGATACTGACCATGTACGCAGTTTGTGTACACGATGTACTTTATGTTTCTGAAGTAAAACAATACATTTCTGATGATTTAGAATTTTTATACAAAAGAAAATATTATGTTACTATGCTTATGAGATGATGAATTCAAACAAAATTTGACATCACATATATATATATATATATATATATATATATATATAGAGAGAGAGAGAGAGAGATACGTATGTATCTGTGTGTGTGTGTGTGTATGTACAGTATGTATGAGTGTGTGTGTGTGTGTGTGTGTGTGTGTGTGTGTGTAGATTGAATTTTCTGTCTCTGTGAAGATTCGTTGCTTAAAGAAAGAAGCCCTTTCTTTCAGAAAAAGAGAGTAAGAAAGAAAGGAGACGTTGGAGAGAAATCGGACAGGAGAGCCGTTCATTGGGAACGAGCGAGAAGGTGCAGGCACCGTTGGGGCTACTGTGTCTAAGGCGTCGGAGTCGAACATACGGCTCGCGGGCCAAAAGTGGCTCACCCCTTGTTGGCCCGTGTGATCACTGATTCAACTCCACCGTCCCACCGATCAAAAGAGGAAGTGAGGGCATCGGGGAGCTATGAGCGGACAGACAGGGATCTCTGAGCAGGTTCGCTCAGGGCCGACGTCCCCCCTGCGTGTCCTTGTTCAGGGGTCAGCGCCGCGGCGCCCTGTCCCTCTGCTCTGCCCCGTGGCGTCCTCAGGCTCCACTCGCGCCCCCTGTCCCGCACAGATCAAACTAATCTGCTCAACACAGTCGCTGGCCAGACATCTGTCCGACGATAACCACCTGGATCATCGTATGTGGGTTAAACCTTGGGCTGCTTTGATGCAGAGAGACACCCCCCCCTCCCCCCCCCACGCCCGCCCCTCCGGAATACCATCCCCGCGAAATTCACATCACAAAAAATAGTCAGAAATCACCAAACGAGAGGAGATGAGCACAATGAAAGCGCGGCGGAGGAGCGACTGTCAGCACACGCTCGGCTTAAAGAGCACAGGGGGTTTCTGATTTTGTGTGATTCCCCTGCTCGTGCGCTGAAGGGCTGGATAAGCTGCTTTGTTAATCACTCAGAGATATTCCAATAAAAAAAAAAAAATCAAACATAGCTAAAAATGGATTTCTTATCAACGTTTTCTGTTCCCCCCCCCCCCCCCCCCCCCCCCCCCCCCCCCCCCCCGCCAGGCTGGTTGGCCAACTTCTGCACAAAGGAGTCCCTGACGTGATTAAAACACGCATGCCCGAGAGTGACTTTGCATGGAGTTCAGCTGCAGAAGGTTATCGGAGCCGCTCATCATATTCATTTCACACACTAATCTCCGGCAGAGCGCGCGGAGGATGTATTTAAACGGACGCACACAGATCAAACTTACTTGGCGGGGTCATCGATGCGCGCGGCCGTGAAACACAAACAAACGATAAATTCCAGAGGAGCCGAGTCGGTTTTGGGGGCCCCTGGCTTATAGAGCGAGCAGCAGGAGACATAAAGGAATGCAAATCAGGAGATGGGGACTGAAATGGAACTTTGCTCATTCAGTTGAGGAGGATGGAGGGAGGCAAGTGTGAGCTGCCTTTCCTTCCCCGGCGTTCGTGGGAAAAGAACAATTCCCTCATTAACGGTGTCCAAAGGGGAGAAACGTAACGCTAAACCGGTTCCATATGTTAGAGGAGGAAGCTCTGAGGCAGGAGCAGCTTCGCGCCGTGCATCTGCGCAGCCTTTTCATTTGGCATCACGAGGGGGAAGTTAACACGGACTCAAACGCAACCTCCTCACTCACCTGATCCACCTTGATGCCTTGATTTCCTTTGATTGAAAAGCAAAAACCCCGCACGAAACCCAACACAAAGTAAAGTGACGAATCAGCATACTCACTTCACTCCTTCTCCCCCAGGTGCCAGGTGCTGTGTCCTTTGTCTCCCAACCTGAGGCCCCTCATCTCTGCCTTGCCCGTCCGGCTCGCTCCCCTTTACGCGCACGTTAACCTCCAGATCTCGCGTCGGAAAGCCCTGACCCGAAACCCGGCGAAAAACGGAAACAACAGGGGGAAAAAAAAAAGAAGGCTCGTTCGGCTCGGCGGCCGATCGGCGGTGCAGAGCCTCAGTGTGTGTGCTTAACCAAGTGTGAGCTCTTCCTGAAAGGCAGAGGGATGAGGGAGGCAGAGCATCTTGTTCCTCTCCTCCCCCCCCCCCCCCTTTGGTGCTCACAATGGTCCTCACTTACCCCATCATCATACCCCCCCACCTACCCACCCCACCCCCTGCGAAATGGGTCATGGTTGATGGGGGGTGGGATGGGTGTGTGTTTTTATTATGTCTGGCCATGGTGAAGAGGATGAGGAGGTGGTGGTGGGTTTTTAATACCCCTTAGAGGGTAGGGGGGTCGAGTGGGATGGTGGGGGTGGGGTGGGTGGGGTGGGGGGGTTGGACAGATTGTAATAGGATGAAAGGGGGGTGGGGGTGGGGAGTGTTGTTTTCGGAAGTGAACGATACTAAACCCTGTGGTCGCCAGCGAGGGCCCCTACATGTCCAGGCTCCCGGGTCAGGGAGGGGTGGGAGCCGCAATTAGGAATCTGGCCTTTGTGCTTTACGACCGGATTGACATTACTTGTATGTATAAATGTACAAATATGATTTCTGATACATGAAAGATGGAGAGGAAGATAGTATAAGCTACTGGATTCTCTAAAACAGGGGGGGAGGGGTCCAGGGGCCACGTACACAAGGGGCCACACAATACACAATGGCAACTGCCAGACAGTGTTGTGTGCAACCCCCAGTGGACAAATTTGAAATAGCGGTTACTTTGATTGAAAAATTGCCTTCTCATCTCGCTGCTTGTGAAAAGATGGGAGACAAACACCCCGGTTAAGTTGAAACTTGAGAGATTTTGAATTTCAATCAGCCTGTGATCGTTGCTGTTAATCATTTTCACTCACGACAACCTTTTACAACATGACCAATCAATTCATAAAACTGGATGAATGATTAAAAAACAGATTAAATACACGAGATAAAATATTCCAAAACAGTTTGTGCGATAGCAATTAAAAAAATGAATGAATGAATGAAAACAAGGATACCACAAGGTTGAGTTCGTACCTTCAGTTTCTTTCTTCAACTCTTGACATTTAATTATCTTGGAAAACTTTAAATGGTAAATGCCTTACAAAAACTAATTTGCAAACTAATAAATCATAGCTAACTAATTAACACACAGACACAGAAACAAACAGATGAAATCATAACTTAGGGAAATACTGATAAATATTAATGATAACACATTAAAAAAGATACATTAAAATCGAATGAAACAATAAAAAAACAGAAAAAATGGACTAATTATAAAATTGTGGAGGACATAGTTTGTCATCAACTATGAGCCTGTAGAAACTGTTTGAGTCTGGGGACAGAAATGCTTATTACTTAATGCATGTTGGATGTTTTGCCATAAAATTTGACACAGCTGATTTTCATTACGTTCCCCCTCAGGAGAGACAGAAATATGTTTAGTGACTCACCCACATTGTATTCATCGCCAACATCAAGTTAAGGAAAATAGTCCTATTCAAAACATCCTTAGCTGTGTTTCACTACTTTATTCATTATCATCTATCATCTATGAATAAGATCCGAGGACCAGGATAAGTTGTGTTTATCATTAACGGACATGTAAAAGGTACATTTCAGCATATGCGCATTACAAATCCAGTCTTATCTGAGCTTTATTTTCCGTATTGTTTCCAAAGATCTGGCGGTGAGTCTCCTGCAGTCCGCTGTGACAAAGTACAAGAAATAATTGATGCCCACCAGGCTGCCGGCTCAGAATGCCAGAGGATTTAGGGCCCGAGGAGAAGGAGCCCATCGAGCTGCCAAGACGGAACAAAAATTAAAAAAATAAATAAATAACCCACAACAACTCCGAGCAGAAAGTTGTTGGGAAAGTCGCGAGAGGACACGAAGATAAAAGTTGGGAAACGTCCTAATAATCGGCCGACCCTGGACACTCTGGATGTTTTATGTCAGCCACACGTGGCGCCTGCAGGAGGACGGAGAGCGACTCGGTCATTATCCTCTCAGCCTGCGCTCGCCCTCCTCCCTCCATCAGCCCGGCCGCCTCCCTCGTGCCCGCTCACCGAGTCGTAATCACGCCGCGCTCCCAACAATAAAAGATGCCCGTTTGATATTGTCCAAATCCACTCACCAGCGGTGGTGGAGGCGGCTCGAATTAGGGCGGCGCGCGCTATCTCCCTCTCTTTTCTTATCTCCCTCCGCTGAGCCGACCAACTGCTATCGCCGCTCCACTGATCGTGTGCCCCCGCGCAAATCCTCTTTACATTCATCTCGTGTCGCTCAAAGTCAAAGTCTTTAGCGCTTTGTGTTAAAATGCAGTTTTTCCTTTAATGTCCAGCTTTTTTTTACCCCCCCTCCTTTACCATAGATGTGAAGTTGATGAGTGGTGAAATGAATTCTGTGGACATGCTCAGTCATACTGATTATTTACGGACAAACACTGGAGTGAGGTTGACGGTAATGACCATTCAAAACCATCGGACATATTCGCAGTTGGTACTTTACTGCCAGAAAGTCCCGCTTTCACTTTCCTCAGATTCTACGCTCAAAATAGTCCCCACAAAGATGTATATACAACACATACACACACTCTGAGAAGAAATGGTGGAAGTTTTGACTGCTATTGAGAGCAAAGGCTAGTTGCTGTGTGGCTCTGTGAGTTTGACGGAGGATTAAAACCTCAAAACGTAATGCTCAGAACCCCAGTGGTGAGGAAAAATACCCAATATTTTCATTTTTATGCAACTCTTTTCAAGAAAACAGTGGGTGTGGTCAGCCACAGTGGAAATGAGCACCCGTTAATCCATGATCGACCTATACTGCTCGTTGTCTGAGGTTTGTGGGATTAGCAGCAGCTGATCCACGATGACGATGGGCAAGGTGCTGGGTACAATTCCAAAATGTCCACACATTTCGCCTGAGATTTTCTATTCTTTGGCCACCTCATTAAAATGTCATGGAGTCATCATATCGTTCATGGTCGGCTCTCACCACAACCACCTCTGCCTGGCCTGCTCCATTCTGTTCTCTTACTAACTCCACATTGGTTCAAAGCTGTTCTCGTCTCCACCCTGACAAAAGCATTATGACCTGTTTATGCGCAAATCAGTCTAAATTGAGTCATTTTAAACTGAATGGATAAAGTGTAATATTCTCCCACTGTGCAGAAAATAGAAATAGAAATAGAAATATGATTTGTGGTTGGTGGGGGAATGAACTCTGGAACAATGACCATGAGACCATATGTAACAGTTTGCTCTCTGTTGCACAACTGCTGGAACACCAGTCAACACATCCAGCACATAAAAGCTTAGGTTTGAGCCCAGTGACTGAATGTGGAAGTAAACAGGTGTAAGATGTCCGCAGAGGGCACTGAGCCAGAGTCTCTCTAACAAGTCATTGTGTATATTCGGATGGAAAGTCGGCAGAACGACAACCGAAATGCAGATTGACTGTGAATGACGCAACGTTGTGCATCTGTGAATCTCAGTCTTTTGCTTTGCATTAAAAAAAAAAAGGAACAGATGTCTTTACCCAGGGGACCAGTGTCTCACGGTCCATCACCGCCTACAACACTGTACAAACATGAGTGTTCCACAGCTTGTGTTTACGATGGGCTGTAAAGACTAATTTATACAACCAATGTGGCTGCAGAGCGATAAATGTTCCCGGTTTATCATCACGATGCTGCCTGTCTGTTTGTCTGTCTGTCTGTCTGCCTGTCTGTCTGTCTGAGCGTTGGTTGGTATGAGGCGCGTGCGGTTGCACACATGTGACGATCCTCTGGCTCAGACATGACAGGGCCTGACAGAGAGCGACAGAGTTAATAATGTGGTGCCAGTCGTTTTCACTCTGACTGGCAGCGGGAGATAAACTGTATCTCTCATCAAACGGGAAAAAATGAAAGACAAACTACGGCTATTGAACAGGTCCCAGGTATTTGGGAACAAAGGAGGGAGGATATATAAATATAGAGTTTTACCTGCACACCATCATGACATCATTATTACACTAGGACTAGAAGATAGTTAGCTAAAATGGGAGGGGCAATGCATAGTGAACACTCCAGACCATGTCGGTTGTCGGGGAATAATTTATGAATGAATATGGGCTTGGAATCATTTAGGTAATTCTTTGGAAAAACATGGTTTTGTTCCAATTTTTAGGGCTATATTTAAAATAAAAATCTCAATACTGAAATGTGATGGATTGGGTCCTTTAGGAGCCGAAATTGAATGCATAACAATTGTGCAAAAGGCTGTTTTGATAAATCGAGGCTGTCGTAGGTTCTCCTACATGCTGGGAAACTGCAACATGCAACCTCACAACTAGATTTCATGCACACTGCACCTTTAATTGTCAGGAGATACCCTCTAAAGTGCCACTTTTGATACAAATCCATCTCTATGATAAATGACAAATCGACAGCCTCACACTGGGATGAACACCATCTGCTACACATGTACAATGTATATGTGCAGTGGCGTAAATATGTATATTATTATGAAGGTAAATTACTGACAACATATGAATATGTATATACTTATATGAATATTGCGACGATGTTGTTGGATGCAATTAGAATCATCATCATCATCATCTTCATCATCGTCATGCTGCGAGTAATAGCTCCATAGCAACAGTTCCCCGAGTTACATGATTGATTAATCAAAAATGTAAACCCTCCGTCTTAAATTAAAAAAAAAACTATGTTCTGAAGACACTGACTTCGATAACTGTGTCCGTGTACATGAGCATGTCATGAGTCACGCTGCTCAGCGATGGATGCAGGAGATTGTTGTTGCTTAACTCTCATAATCCTCCGGGCTGTCTGCATAAGCCAAGATAATTTGGCTCATTTGACAGTGAATCACCCATGTAAACATCAAAGCTGTTTAAGAAGATGTTTGAGTGACACGTGTGTCAGTTGTATTCTCGTCAGGGCTTTAAAAAAAAAAAAAAAGTTTTTAACCACAATATGGCTCCACTCAGAAATCCCTCTATTTCAGAGCTGAGTGGAGACTGTAAGCCTGAGACAGCGGTGTCATCACGAGATGGAGACTTAGCGTTTAAGTGTCCGAGCAAAGACGATAATAACGGTGATGTGTTCCGAGTGGTCAGGAATTTTGAAAACTAAACTTCTTCTCTCTGCTTAACTTTTCTGCTTGGAAGTTCATGTGAGAAAAAAAATAAACTCCTTTTAATGTGACCTTTAAATCGTGAGTCTGACCAGCAACAGAGCCTCTCGACTCCCTCTGCATATTTCCTGGCAGACAGAGTCACAGACGAGAGGAGCAGCAGCAGCGACTGTAAACCGTGTGTGGTGTAAATATTAAATTGGCAGCCACCATAAAATTGTGATGATACATGGACAACAAGCGTGGAGAGCCTGGTGATGACTTATTGAGAGTGGAGATGGAGCTTGAGGCTTGAGGCTTTTCAAAACAAACTTTCAGCACATGGCTTTTTTAAATTTTTTTATTAAAGGAGACACATGCTCAAATTCAAGTTAATAGGTGTCATTTTTGTTCTTACTTAGGTAGGGTTGAATGCTAATTCTGTTCATCGCTCCTGCTCCTTTTTATAACCGACACTTTTGGGTCGCGAACCCATTTTCAGTGGGTCGGAAGCCATCTTTGAGAGAAAAAAAAGTTACGTAAAAAAAATATACTGTGGTTTTATTTTGAAGGGGATTTTCCATGCTTCGGAGTGTCGTCTATTCGCACTCCTCATCAGCAGGTGGCGATAATGCCCTGTAATGCTAATACCACTAAAGTTTGATTTCATATGCTCACTGACCAGGGTGAAACTCAAGAACCACAGAGACAAAATCTTCCTCAACTTGTGTCACGGCTCGTTATTGAGGGGTAACGGTGGGTCCCAGAGACAGACCACCTGAGAACCGCTGCCATAAAGGATCTCCAGATTATTGCACTCCTGTCTTTCTCCCACATTTGTTGTTCACTCATGCACGATACAGTGAGAAGCTTGAATAACCATAACAACTCTAGTGGATTTGATGTTGTTACAATATTCAGGATATTGGTGGAGGTGCAGGTAAATGGGGAGAGCTGGAGGAGTTGGAAGAGTGTTTTTGTTCACAACTGTTGTTATGGCAACCTATGTTTTGGCACCTGCCCTTATAGTTCTTGCTTTCTTTCCGTGTAGACAACTTTTTTTAAAAGTTCGTGTCTTACATTCTGTGATATCTAACCCTTTGGTCATGACCATATGTTGTGTGCGGGTCACATGACGTAATGGTTTCGAGCTCCTGTCTCTTTAAATGGAAAAAGCACTTTACCGTACAGTTTACATTCACCCTGTCACGCAAACGTTCATGCTGTGCATCTGTTCGAAGCACCTTGTAACTTATGTGGGACATTGTGGGGTTCAGTGGAGCGAAAGGAGGGAGGCGGGAATCAAACCCTCGTCCCTCTGGTCAGAGGAGAGATCCTCAAACCTCTGAGTCACAGCTGCTTCCTCCTGGTGCGTCAGGTTATCAGCTGCCAGCCCACGCAAGGACCGACCCGCTCTGATTTCACCCGACTATTACGGGGTTTGTATGTTATGCAAATGCGGTGACATCACACGACATCATGATTGTGACATCACCAAGAGTCCACCAGATGATTCATTGAGGTGTTTCAGGATCTGCGGTGGAGAGGAGATCCCATGAGCGTCACTAAAAATAGCACATGACACAGCAGTGGAAAAAAAAAGAGCCTGAACATCCTCATCCTCGTGTGTCCTTTAAAAGGATTGTTTGTATAGAAATAATGTTTGTGTTGAAGCATTCTTTGAGCCTCGGCTGGAACAAACGGAGCCAAAATGGAGCCAAATGGTGAAACTCATCGGCTCTAACATTTGACAGCGGGTCAGGAAGTCCTCCTCTCGTGTTTACAGTGTAAGTTAGAATGTTCCTGAGCACATGGTGGAAATAAAACTACAAAGCGAGACGTCCACACACATGTCAAACTGCCTGTGTTTGAAGGTGAAGTGATGCAGTCGCCTTTGTAGTGACTTGTCCACTTTGCCTTTTCATGCTGGTGGACCTCCATGTGGGCTCCGAGGGAGAATTTATATAAGCGTGTGACGGTCGGATGGTTTGTTTGTTCATTAGTGTGCAACACTATATATGGCGTGCATTGTTTACGGCATGCTTTATTTAGCCCGTATGATGCCAGTTTATCACACTCTGCAGTATTGTATTCGCGTGAGGGCAAACAGGTCAGTGGCCGTGCGTTTGACCGTCAAACTACCTCTCAAGTATAATGTAATAGGTAAATAAATGTAAATCACTTCATTCAAGCCCCAAGAAACACATGTAAACATGCCATGTCATGTCATCTTCAACTGCTTATCCAGTAATCTGGGTCACGGGGTATTTCTACCAGTACACATAGGAAGTGTTAGTGTCAGCGCCAGTGATACTACAACAGAGTCCAAGTGGGATTTGAACCAGTGACCTTTGATTCCAAAGGCAGTTGCTCTAACCACTGAACCACTGCCGCCCCCGTGCGAATGTATCTTAATTCCAATCGAATATTGATAACATACGTTCACTCAGGACAGACACAGGTGGATCTGAACGATATAACAACAGCAAAGGTAGAATTTAGAGAAGGTGCAGCTCAGTATATATTCAACTGTGTGGCCCCTTCCAATGGAAAACGCTCCTGTCCAACCGGTCAAACGCCCACCCGATGACAGGTGGGTGTCTCTCATCAATGCAGAGTGAATGTCTGGCTGCATGTGTTTATTTACTGTCACAGTGTCTCTCTGTCAATTCCAGCAGACTGATGTGATGCACACATCCATTAGCATGTAAATAGCCGTGAATGTTTGTAGCAAAACCTACATTTTTACAGCCGGGCACAGGGATTCACTGAGGTGTGAAAGCTTCTCCTGATTTAAAGTGTAGAGCAGATTACGTGGCAGGTTGCTATGGGAACAGTTTCAATGTGACAACGCTGATCCATTGCTGTTTTCCACTTTTTGGACATTTGTTTCTGGCTCATTTGCGACGAACCCATCAAAACGACGACAACAACAACATGGCACACTGAGTGCTGGCAATGATAAACAATGTTAGTCACCTTGTGCATCATACACCTGAGATTTATGGTGTTGATGAGGCTTAATACGCATGTGGTCATATTAATATGTATTTCTATTTGTACACCATGTATACGGATATTCAGACATGTCTCTGCATGGAATATTAGAAAATTCAAATTATGTTAGGGGGGAGGAATGAGAACTAATGAAAGCATCCACTGCTAATTGTTTTTTATCAGTATTCTATTCCGATAACACCTTATTTAGGAATTCATTTTACGTAATTGTCATTTCCTGCTGAGTTCTGGGCTAGAGACGAAATGACAGGACAGTTTGCAAACAACACTTCATCATGATAACAGAATCAGAGTGGGGAAACAAATCATTAAATACTTCGGGGGCAGAGGCGAGAGGCAATTATACTTTCATTGTACTGCACATCAATACTGTAATAATGATGTAATAGTGAAGGTTTGACAAAAACGTGATGCATTTTATAGTCCTTAGCATGCACATGCAATTATATTGTGCAATTACTGATGTAGAATATTATTTCATTGTATATGTATTCATCCATACCGCATCATAATCACTGTTTGTTTACTAGAGGGCATATGACTCAGTGGTAGAGCATTTGACTGCCGATCAAAAGGTCTCCAGTTGAACTCTGGCCGACCCCATAAAAGCGAATGAGTATGCGATGTATGATGAATCGCTCAGAAACACTGATATTATATTAATATATAATTACCAGTCAACGCAGAGGTGCAGATTCCATCCACCGTGTGAAGCCGTCACACAGAACTGAATCATCATCCTAACACAATCAAAGTAAGATAGAATAAAACCTTGTATTTACACTAGCATCATAAAATACTGATTTCAATATGGAAAAAAAAAAAGTGTCCTCTGTGGTGTGAATCCTCAGTCGTAGCGTGTGTTTTCCCTGTAAACACTTACAGGGTCTGATCCATGTAAGTGCAGCTGCTGACTGTCCCCTCTGCCAGAGACAGGGACATCTATCAGGACCACTACCTGCAGTGTTGGTGTGTGATGGAACGGAAACCTGTGCACTCTCAGGACTCGCTGGTGCTCAGTGTTTGACACCTGTGGCTGCTGAGACGTTACATAACAATGCAACAACAGCTCTTCGTCTTACCTTCCCGTTGGTTTCATGCAAGTGCCGTATGAGAGAACAGCCGATAAGCTGTTTGACAGAATTTAGGATCATGTCAGATAAGTTACGGAACATTCTTTCCATGTCATGGACTGTAAAATCATTTCGCGGATGTCTCCATGAGTAAATAATCACTCAAAAGAACACATTGTAGTTTTCATTTTTCCTGGAACAAGCCTTTTATACTTAGACCAGGAGCAGGTCCTCTCTGTGTTGGCTGCCATGTTGCACTGCCATAGTGTTAAAGTAGCCCAGAGAGGACAAGTTACACTCTTTTGAGTTCAAAAGATGATGAAGACATTCCTAGATTTTTCTACATATGTAGAAGGGAAGGGTGCAAATGTTCCCCTATGAGTCAGAAAATTCTTCACAATGCACCTTTAAATAAAATGTGTGCTCAGTTTGGTTAGCACAGGGGGCACCCAGATTTGAACTGGGGACCTCTTGATCTGCAGTCAAATGCTCTACCACTGAGCTATACCCCCCTTTCCAATGTGCATTTGAATATAATATAATATTACTTCGTCAAACTTCATGCTCATCCTACCCGGTTTATCTACGATGAATGAATCAATGTTTTTCAGACACCTAGATTTGCTTTACTGTTACTATGTTACTTATATCGCGAGGTGAACTTCAGATCAAAGTTCAAGAACTTTTCAAAAGTTCTGCAAGTCAATTAAAAGCGTAACAAAAATGACTTTTTGCTTTTACTTTGAAGATAAACGTGTCTGGAGGGACAAACACATCCAGGCTATGAGGGGATCTGAGTATGTCCCCAACCTTTGAACATGTTATAACATGATGCATAAGGGGGCATTTGGAGCTCAAAAGGGGGAATCCCCTGATGTGTTATTAAATGATCTATACCCCCGGGGCTGTTCCACCCATGATGAAATCTCTGTTGTTTATATCAGCGTTTCCCAAACTTGTCCCAAACTGTGCCAGAGACTGGTGACCCCCACTATCCCCCAGCAGAACGCAAGAGCGAGGGGGCATTTACAAACATGGGCATATCGACAACATGCCTGACAACCATAACGTGATTTCACGTACAACAATCTACCATAAGATAAAAGCAGAATATGTCAGTCAAAGTAATCTATCTGTAACCAATGAATGAACAGTGTTAGTGTCATGTGCAAATTGAATTCTGACACAATACTTTCATTCCATTGTTTGCAGAGTATCTCAGTCAAAGTCGTTAGTGCTATGTCTCTGTTAGAGAAACATAATGTTTCCTTTATTAGAACATGAGGCCTTAAACCTCAGTGCACCATCAAACTGCTCCATCTTTTCATTACATCACAAACTGGAATCTGTTTGGGTCGCAACTCATCATTAGGGGCTAATGGGTCCTGAAACCAGACCAGTTGAGATCTATTGGTATGATAAATATATTGCAATAAAAAAAATAAAAAAAACATAACACATGTGCAACTGTAAATCAAGTGTATCATTTCTGGATCCATCTTTTAAAGGTGCAGTGTGTAAGATCTGGTGACATCTAGAGGTGAAGTTGCATGTTGTAGCCATCACCTCCCCCTCCCCCTTCTGAGCATGAAGGAGAACCAGAGGTGTTGACATTAAAAATGTTTAGTGCGTCCACTTTTACAACTGTAAAAAACATGGCGTCCCCCGTAGAGAGGACACCCTCCTCATGTAGATATACATTAATGGGCTCATTTGTAGGGAAATGGGAAAAAAACACACAAGACATTTAGGGGATTATAAATGCATGAAACTGCCAGTATGTAATAGCTTTGTAATCTTTGTTTGTTTTTTTAGGAAGTGACAAAAATGACCAAAATCGTACACACTGCGCCTTTAAACGACACCTTAATTATGCTTTCACCCTGCTGCCTTGTTGCAGTCTAATTTAATGGACGAACACAGACGACAACGTAACGTCCTTGTCGGAGGCAATAAAGTGTGATGTTCCCGCGTGGTGCAGACGAGGTGCGGGTCAATAGTGTCTGACTGCGGCTCAACAGGTCCCTCGTTCATGTTTACGACCGACATAAACGGGGGAGCGCGCGTGACCCGCTTCCGTCGGGACCCCGGCACACTGTACCAGCCAGCGTCGGGGGGGCTTACGCCGCTCGGCGGGGAGGTTTCAGAGGATGCAGCCCGTGGATTATTAAACCCCATAAGATCTATAATGTACGTTTATGTTCAGTATGTTCCCACTGAGCAAGATCAAAGGAGCCACCACCTCCTGTGTGTTTATAGCTCTCGCTTGGCCGCAGATAAGGGGGGCTCCATTTTTCAGCTGGCGGTGCCCCTTTGTTGATAGCG
>JAFBJT010002194.1:127270-130317 GCA_016785325.1 Chascanopsetta lugubris
TCCAAGTTTAAAGGTGCAGTGTGTAGGACTTGGTGACATCTAGAGGTGAAGTTGCATGTTCTGTCCATCACCTCACCTTCACCCTTCTGAACATGCAGGAGAACATATGGTCGACTTCAGTTGTCATTAATACTCAAATGATGTTTAGGTCTACTGTACAAACATGGCCGCCCCCTGTGGAGAGGACCCACTCCTCA
This sequence comes from Chascanopsetta lugubris, assembly GCA_016785325.1. Classification (NCBI taxonomy): domain Eukaryota; kingdom Metazoa; phylum Chordata; class Actinopteri; order Pleuronectiformes; family Bothidae; genus Chascanopsetta; species Chascanopsetta lugubris. The sequence goes on from JAFBJT010002194.1 coordinate 127,468, forward strand.
TGTAAAATATACATTAAAGGGCTCAATTAAGGGTGATGGAAAAAACAAAACATTAAGTGATTGTAAATTTGTTGAAATATCAGGATGTACGGACTTGTTTTAGAATATTTTTCAGAAGAGACAGGAATGCAAGAAATCGTACACACTGCACCTTTAAGGAAAAAACGAAATAAAGATAAAATATGACATCATTTCTCAATACAACCTGTGAAAATTATTTTTCTCTACTCTCACATTATCCAAAACATTTCCGACAATAATCAAACACAGATAAATCCATAACTGCACTGGAGGAAACAGGATGTTTCATTTCGGTCGCCCTTCATCATCTGCTCCTCTCTGCAGCAAATAATGTACGATGATGTTTGCCTGTCGGCTGTTTGCGGGATGAAACAATATGAGAGCCATGGAAGTTGACACTAGCTTGTGATTGGATGTGGTTGTGTATCACCAGGACCCTGCAGCCATGGCAACACGCCCCAAACACTTTTGCTCACACTGGATCGACATGCACAAGACGCCGATAACACTGCTGAGGAGGAGTATTTACAGTTTGTGCTCATGGGTGTAACAAACGATGTGTGTTTCAATGAGAGGACAGAATAAAAATAAACTCATGAATTAGTGCCTCTTTTTATGGAGAGAATTATCAAGCAATAATGTGTTATCATCTAATTAATGAACCCTAAGTCTAACGAGCTTGGTAAAGAAACAGGGCAACTTACACACACCAACTGAAAAATCCTGCATACTACACCTTTAGATGACACTGACAAGACCAAAGATGGTCACTTTGAATAATGGATGCGAGTCACAAGTAGCCTCACATTTAAAGCTCTTATTTTGAAGGAGCACTCCGGCCTGAGGGCCACCGATCCAAAGCCTGTGGCTCAGCACCGCTGAACAAATGGTAATTAATGTCTGTTTAGCGTCGAGACAATCTGGCTTCGGGGGCTTTGACGGAAATGATGTTTTTCTAATGGGGGATTAAACGATGCAATTTAACCCAGGTTTAACCGAGACCGGAATTTAAATGGTCGGAATTAAGAAAAGAGAAATGGAAGCGTTGGTGTCGATGTGGAGCAGCAGCCACACATCATCCCGCTCTCCCCACCGGAGGATTGGATGTTGTCTCGGTGAAACGTGGCACTGGGGTGAAACAGGCTGCTAACAAGCAGTGAAAGGAATGAGTAACCATCTGACAGAGCAGGGAGATTTACAGACTTTAGCACAGGGGTCAATTACCACTCACACACACACACACACACACACACAGTGGCAGCGAACAGCACGAGTTCCTCACTTATTGATGAGACGCTTCTCCGAGGCTCCTGGGGGCCGTTGGGGCCGAGCTGATGTGTACAGGAGCTGATTAGAGGCGAGATTTACGAGCGGCCGTGAGTAACGGCTCGGCGAACTCTGCCCCATCGACTCCAGCGCAGTGAGAGACGCTGGGGACGGCACGGCCGAAAGACAAATGGGTTAAGCGAGGTAAAGACGGACAGGGCGGGGCGAGTGAGGGGGACACAGGGGCATTCGACTGTAGAACTAACAAATGAGCAGAGCACGGACTCGATCTACAGACGGACGTGGGTTTCTGTAACGAAGCGAATTGCGGGCGAGTCGCATCGTCGCCGATGTCAAACTCCGACTTCCTGGTTGAACCAAAAATGGTCAAAGAGGCGGGACACACACAGAGCTGTACGTGCCAGGTCGGCCCAGGTGTCAGTCAAGAGGCCACGCCCTCAAATATGCACCATTTCAAACTTGGATCAAAGAAGAATCATTTCATGTTAGCTTGAGGGAAGGGTGAACCACAGACTGTACATAAAGATGGACGCAGAACCTGTGGGCACCTTGGCCCAGGTGTCAGTCAAGAGGCCGCGCCCATGAAGATGCACAATTTCATTTTTCATTTTTCGATGAAAGAAAAATAAGGGAGTTATGGAAACGTCGGACTGATCGAGACCAAAACCAAAGTTTGCGCCAGGCTTTAAACATGTTTCATTCCCCTCTGAAGTTGATCACTTCAATGTGGGCATCTGTGGGGATTTGCTCAGCCTCTGGTGGCCACGCTGTGAACTGCAAGCTTTGTCACTTACTTAGGCGCTTCATCCGTCCGTACCTGAGGTGGCCCCTCGCTCCAGGGCAGACCTGAGCCCTGTCAGGTGCGCTCAGGATGTAATAACGGAGGGTAAACAACAAACGGGACCCTGAGGGTGTGCGCAACATCATGGAACAACTCTACTAATGAGCGCCTGATGAACAGCTTTCCCATTAAGGACGCCTCCTTCTTAACACCTGACACGTCACCTCACACAAGTTAATGGCTCAACCTCCACCCCTGCAGCTAGCGTGAAATTGGCACTCGTGAGTGGTGGACATCTATTCAGGGGGTGTGACGATGAGTCGATCACTTAGCAACATGCTCGACTTCCTGCGGAAATTAATTAGCATTGTTTAATGAAATGTGGGCCGGGCTCTGCGGCGGCGGCGGCAGCGGCGGCGGCATCTTTAAAATCTTAAGGGGAGCTGTATCGTTAACATCGGCGTCCGGCGGTTCGAAGCTACACACACACACACACACACACACACGCGTGCATGCTGCTGAGGAGGAAGGCACAGAGAGGCCAAATGCCACTGCCAGCTGCTGTTGAACTTGTTTGCTGCAGATAAGTGGAGACATCCTGGCCATCACAGTGACTGAGCGCTGAGGAGAAGATCTTGGCTGAGCTCGTGTGGAGGAAAGAGCAGCGACGTCTGTTCGCTCTGGGCTCATGTTGGCACTTAACACACACACACACACACACACACACACACACACACACACACACACACACACACACACGC